>LOJH01029101.1:3293-17535 GCA_001685095.1 Ellobius talpinus | reverse complement strand
AATCCACAGGGTCTCATCCTCTGTGAAAACAAAAGAAGACCCTCCCCAAAGCATTATATCCTTAGATCCAAATTTCATCAAACCATCATTATTTTTAATTTATCTCTATAATGGATATTTTCTTATCATCCTACTGTTGTATTCAGACTTGGTTTTTTAACCACAGTTCTTCAGACCAGGTGTTTATTATGCACTATTTATTTGATTCATGGTGATAGTAGTTGCACTCACTATATGTTCTAAAAGTGATACAGAGTATAAATTAAAGGTAAAGATTGAAGGTAGCTACTCTTATTCCTCCCCAACTGGTTTAGTACATCAAGCAGAACAGAATCTAACTTTATTATCTGTTTTCTAGACACTGTTGTGAAAGACCAGGCTCGAATGAGTTCATCCAGCATGCCAGGGGGCAGTACACCTGTCAGCAGCGCCAGTATGATGTCAGGTTGGTTGATTGGTAATTCTCTTTTTAGAAAACTTAGAAAAAAGTTATTGTTCTTAGTTTCAGTTCCCTCTTTGTGCCTTTCTTATAAAATGGTGGACATGGATAGGTGTGAGAACATTGACGTGAATTGTGTGGGAGCCAGAGGTCAGCCTCAAATGTGGTTCCTAGGGAGCCATCCACATTGTTTGTTGTTAAGAGTGTGTTTACCTGAGTGTATGCCTGTGCACCACAACACAGGCTTTCTCCCAGGGACACACCAATTTGGTTAGGCTAAGTGGCCAGACAGCCCCAGGGATCTGTCTTTTCCCATCCCCAACTCTAGGTTTACAATGGTACACCCCTACATGTAACTTTTTATGTGGGTGCTGGAGATCAAAAATTGGTCAGTGGGTATATATAATCTGTGCTACTAAATACTCTGGATATACCTTAGTGACATTGTCTTGAGTAGGATATCAGTGGTGTCTCCCCTTCAAATCTCCAGTATCCCTACAGAAAAGTTCTTGCAGAGACTTGAATTCCCAACAAATCCTGAAGAACAAAGAGATATGTGTTTGTTTGTTGTGATTGCTTTTTTTTGAAACGGTCTTGTATATAGCTCAAAGAGACTTTTCACTATAGACTCCTTTAAACCTTTTATAATTTGAATCATGTACAAAAATCTCCTATATTCATGGTTTTACTTACTCAGGATCCAAAAATATAATTTTTCTGGAATCTATCAAGAGAAAACATATTCATATAACTTTTGTTAGTTTTTGTTAAATTATTTTATGACTGTGCCTAGTTTATAAACTAATCTTTATTGTACATATATGTATGTAGAAAAGAACATAGTATACATATACATAATATTGGGTACTATCCATGGTTTCAGGTACCCTAGGGCCTTGGAACACATCCCCTACAGTTAGGGGGCAGTCTTGTATTGGCGGAGAGAGAGAAAACTGGCTAATTGAGGGCAAGCTGACATATAATTATAAATGGAGAAGAAATCAAATGGAAATAGATACCAAATCACAGTCATAGTATAAAGTCAAGAATTTGCCTTTCTCCACTAAGTGACCATTGTAGATTTTTTAAGAGTATACCTCTTTTTTTTAAAACTATTTTATGTGCATTGGTGTGAAGGTGTCAGATTCCCTGGAACTGGAATTACAGACTGGTGTGAGCTGCCATGTAGGTGCTGGGAATTGAACCCGGGTCCATTATGGAAGAGCAGTCAGTGCTCTTAACCACTGAGCCATCTCTCCAGCCCCGACCATTGTAGATTGACAGTTTCCTGAAGTGCTGTGCTGTTTAGTATGGTAGAAATGGCCCACACAGCTATTTAATTTTTATTAAATTATACTGAGTAAAATTAGTATTGAGTCTCCAGTCCTTGTCGCCACACTTCAAATGTGTGCTAACCACATGTCTAGCCAGAGGTCACCCTGAGAGAAGGTGAGATGCAGAGCAGAGAGCCTCTAGACACCCTACTGATGATATCTGTGCATAATTGTCGATTAGCTGCCTGCTAAATTTATTGATTAGGACTTGTTGGTTTTAACTTGGATTTGTACAGATTAAAGTGTGCAAAAATGTAGCCAAGAGAAGTCATGAAGAAAGAATCTTCATTGTGTTAACTTTTGGGGAAAGTTTTATGGAAAGTTTGCTGGCTGCAATTGGTGTCTCTGGCTTACTGTTGGCTGTTCTTTCAGGGATTTCTTCAGTGCCAACCCCTTCACCCCTTGGACCTCTGGCAGGCTCACCAGTGATTGCTGCTGCCAACTCCCTTGGAATGCCTGTTCCAGCTGCCGCTGGCGCTCAGCAGTAATGATCCCCATCTATCTCCTGATGCCTAAGCAGAGGTGGGGAAGTCCACCCTCTCCTTGATGCAACTTGCGCCTGGTTGGGAGGGGTGAGAAAACTTCAGAAGCGCGGTGTCTGAACCGTTGCTTGTGGATTTAGTAGTTGAGTCATAAAAAAATTATAATAGGCTGATTTCTTTGTTTGTTTTGTTTTGTTTTTGTTTTTTAAACTTGGACTTTTCATAACTCAGGGTATTCCCTGAAAAATTACTTGCAGGTGGAATATTTCATGGACAACATTTTTTCTCCCTTTCCAAATTCAGTTCATAACCACTAAAGAAAAAGATAAACTGGCCTCAATCCCAGCTACTGTGTTTGGGTGGAGATTTCTTCCCCTTCCCACAATGCTCTCCCCACATTACTACACTCTTGGGGCGCAGATCTCATGCTCTTCACCAGAGATTAGAAAGTGTAGCTTATAACGGGAGGTGGGAAGGAAATAGGGAGGACCCAGTCTATCCTGAAAATTGTTCTGCTGCTGGTCACTTCATCACCTTTCTTCAGGACTGTGTCCATGGGTTAGTCCAGCTCTGGTGGAGGTGGATCTGTCTTCGTTACATCAAGATGTTAAAAGTCTACCCAACTTGCAGACAGATCCTAAAGCTTTTTTTCTGATTGATTCTTGTCTTGCTGACCTAACCCTAAATCGTTTTAATTTTGGTTTAGTTTAAATCTGTGATACTTTCCCTCCTGGGCTTCTGCTTTGGTTGTTCCCTTTTCATCCCCTCACATGCTGTGCTTCAAAGCTGGTAAGAGGGGGAAGGCAAAATCTTTTTCAGTTTTCTTTGACTTGGCCATTTTGAAGTCAGTTAGTTACTGGGCATAATTTATTGGTTTTTAAAAAAGAAATACTGTCCATGTAAGTTTTATGCTAGTACTCTTAAGAGCTAACGGGTGATGTGGCCACACTGGGTTCATTTTAAGCTTTGTACTTTTTTCTTCTCCTACCTTCCCCCTTTCTTCACATGCCATCTAGTGAGGAGACCTGCTCTCAGAGTTGTAATTGTATCTGAGAGGCAGGAGCAGAGCCACCATCTCCAGTGAACCAGAAATGGTAGAGCTGTAATTGTGGGAAACTATCAGTTCTCTTGTTATGGCCCTGCCACCCCTCGCTGTGTGTATATATATAAAACTTTGTCCTTCATATGTGAAAGATCCAGTGTTGGAATTCTATGGTGTAAATAAACGTTTGCTTTTATTTATCAAGGGTAGATTAAGTTCCCTGTGTAAAGGTCTCGCTGGGTGGGTGTCTCACATTCAAACCTGAGGGGACTACAGCCCATACCATGGAGGCTTCCCAAGGCCCTCATTTTTATGCACCCCTCGTTCGACCCATGGTACTGGGCAGGGCAGAGGCCTTAAAAAAAGCACCACAAGCCAAAGCGTCTCTGGGGATTAAGGATCCTTTGCCATAAAACTCATTCTGTGTCTCAGCATTGCAGGGATTGGGGATAGGACAAGTCGCCAGTTTGTGTGTTTGTGTGTGTGTAAAGTGGACTTTCCACTGTAATCCAGCCACCTAAGTTTATCAGGTGCTTCACTGAGGAAGCCTAGTTTTTTAAGCACAATAGCAAATCATCAGCTCTATTTTCTCCTGTTGTTTCATTACAGTAGCTACCTATGGGGACTAGGAAAAAAAAATCTTCCAACATATTTTAAGGCCTAAAATCTTAGTTCCCCATTCTCCTACCTTTATAGACTCATAAGCCTTTCTCACCTGGCATCATAGACAAAACAATTGTTTGGGGAGTTGAATTTAATTAACTTACCTAACTTTGTAATCCATTTTGGCTTTAGTAACTTTATCAAGGTGGTGGCTTTAGCAAATGTAATGATAAAAGTAGAGAACGCTAATGCCTTTCTTAACCTTTCTCAACCATAGGGAGAGCTAAAAAGAAAACTTTCTGACTGTAGAGTGATTTTTCTTCTTTTTGGCCACTTGCAGTGACTATTTATTGTACTTGATTCTTGTATACCCTAGCGTGCTGTGAGGGTTACCATGTTGGATTTGTGTGGAGCCGAAAGCACCAGGTGTGCTAGAGATGCGGTTTGTGTTTGCACTGGATCGTGATTTGAACAAGACACTTAGACTGAATTCTTTCTTTTGAGGTGGAGAGGAAGGTTGTAATCAGGACTCCACACCCTGCTCACAGCTCAGAAATGTAGATGTGTTTGAGGCTGCTGTGGATAGCTGCAGACGGTTGGGCCTCCTCACACTCATCACACCTAGTACAAGAGCTGATGGTGAATGCAGAGGACTCTGGAGTGCCACCTAAAAGCCTTGTAAAATAAATAGAAATGGAAAAGAAGCAAGGAGTCAGCAGGAATGTGAAGGGTTTTAAAAGACCTGAGTGGGTGGTGGGTAGGGAGGGTCAGGGTTTACAGAGTAACAACTTCTGTGTTGTAAATTACCTCATCTGTACACCTTGTATTGGGACACTATTTCTCAGCACTTCCTGTGTCTGCATTGCTTAGATGGTGGGAAATGAATGCCAATATAAAACAACTGTGTTGGCAAAGTATTTTTTACTTTGTTTTGAAGTGTGCCCTTCCCCTCTTTAAGTTTAAAGTCAGAATTCCCCTCTTTGGTTTATTGGTTGTAATTGTATTGTAATTGGTATGACTAAGACATAACTGTGCTGGGAAGAAGTTGTGCCATGAAGGTCTTTAATTTTTTTTAATAAAAACATTTAAATAAATGAAATGTCCCTGTAGCCTGAGCAATATGCTTCTCCAACCGACACCGTGTGTAATAAAGGATGGCTTAGTTTTCGTGTGATTTGAACTTAATACTGGGTTGGTGAAGATGTTAGGTGGGAGAAATTGGTATTGGTGGTAAAACTCTAAAATCTGAGAGTTTTAGAAGAACTGTGGAAGGGAACACGGTGATTCTATTTCATTTACGTCTCTGTCATACACATTGTTACTAGGTATATCACATATCTGTTAGATGGGGGCCACTGTTGTTGGCAATGTGGTGAAAATGTATTTATGTCAGGTGTTTGGCACTGACCTAATTCCTCTGGTTAGTCCTTGGTGTTTGCTGTGTCAGCAGTTAACAGTGCAGTTTGGAAGAGGCCCTTCCCTCTTCAGGACCTCTATGTGTTTTAAGGAAGGAGAAACTAAATGAATTGTCTGAGGACTTGCTTGCCTCTAATAACTGATTTTTTTTTTTAAAGAACTTCTGAGTGGTACTTAATTTTAAAAGGCCTGTGGAAAAAGCTTGTTTCGGGGGAGTGCAAATGTTGGCTAAGTGTGTTATAATCCCTGTGGACAGTAAGCCTTGAAGATAGCCTAACTATGGGAGGTTGTTTTGCAGTTTTAGAGACCTGGGCTGGTGAGCTGTAGGAACAGGTAACTGTCAGCCAGTTGAGAAAAGTCCTCACAGACAGAGAAGACCCCATTTGCTTCTCACTTAACCATAGCTGGAGAATGCTGGTATCCTGGATTTTTCTTTTGTCTTAGATCCTCACTGTATAGGATTTTATAGCTCCAACTTTGATTATTAGAGATTGAGGAGCTAGGTTGAGATGCAAGAAACTGTCATGTAATACAATTAGAGTTGATCATTTGAGCAGATCCTGAAAGATGTAGTTTTGTTCTCATTCTCCACAAATCTCACCAGTAGGTTCGAGAGGGTCTCATACTGCAGGTCCTTGCCTGTCTTCCTGCTGGTGTTTTTCTCCTTAGTGGTGTAGTTTTAAGGAATGTCCCTGGTTGTGGGTGATGTGTACTAAAGAGGCTGACTAACTTCTAGGACCATTTCTCCTTTTTTGTTTTTTTCAAGACAGGGCTTCTCAGTGTAATAGTCCTGTGTGACTCCTAAGTTGTGATTAAAGGTGTGCACCATAGCGTCCAGCCTAGTACTATTTCTTGGTTGAGGAAGAAGTTAAATTAACCAGAAGTCTTTGGGGTGACCCTTCCTTCCTGAGAAATTGGGTCTGAAAACTTGGATCCTCATGTCCCACCCATGTGGTATTTCCTCTCCTTGCTTCTACTGTTGCCTTTCTTTGTCTGGCCACTTGAACCTTCTTTGTATTATTTTGTTGATATAATTGTCCTTTCCACTGCAAGTTAGCTCCCTGGTGACCTTATTTGTCTTACTAAAACCCTTTTTCTAAAATGTAGGCTAGTATCTCCCAGGATTGAAGAGGGCTGAATGGAATAAATAACATAGTGCTTACTAAATGGCTGGTTCCTCGCTTCCACTACCATCCTCTGCCCTCTACACATGCAAAAAATGGAAATGCCTTGACAAGGTGCATCTCAGAACCTTGTCCTTGGGTCTGTAACTGTAATTATAAGCCGGAGGCCAGATTTGATCAGTAGGACAAGAAAATGGCTATGAGCCCTAGTCAGTAAGTGAACGAGACGAAGCAATAATTCCAACCAGATTTGAACACAGAAATTGGTTTTGATATTTTTTGTTGTTGTTTTTGTTTGTGTGTGTGTGTGTGTTTTTTTAAGGCAGGCCCTCTAGTTCCCAAAGCCTAGCACTGCACTTTGCTGTTCTTCCCACTCTTTCTTTTTACATTCTGTCCCTCTGGCCAGAGTAGGGTTCTTCTTGACCACCTTGAAGTGGCCCTGCCCTGGACACTCCAGGCTCTTCCAGAATGGCTAGTCCATTCCTTAGAGGAGTGGCTACAGGGATTGAGGATTTCTCAGTCAACAGCATTTGTGTCTTACTCACTTTGACCAGAATTGTCTTCTTGACAAAGAAGGGAAGAAGGGAACAATAGTAGCTTCCTAAGCCACTCAGTGATTCTCAGCCATATATAAAATACTTGTACCGGAAACCTGTAAAGTTAGGTGTTAAACTTCTTGTTGAAAAGGCCTAAACCTCTCATAGTGACTCATGTAGTCAGTTCAGGCTGGCCTGGAACTCAATATGTAGCTGAGGTGACCTTGAACTCATGATCTTCTTGCTTCTACCTCCCAGGTGCTTGTAGGCAGACTTTTCTGTCCCACCCATCAGTTCCCAATAACTGACATGGAGACTTTATATTAATTATAAATGCTTAGCCAATAACTCAGGCTTGTTACTACCTAACTCATAAATTTTAAATTAACGCATTTATATTAATCTACATTCTGTCACATGGTGGCATCTTGAACCTGATGTTTTCTCTCGATGTTTGGCTGGCAGCTCCTGACTCTGCCCTTTTTCCCAGTGTCCTTAGTCTGGTTTACCCACCTAATTTTATCCTCTCCAGCTTTTGATCAGTCAGCTTTTTTATTAAGCCAATCACAGCGACATACATTCACACAGTGGTGGTATTAATCTCCTCCTCCTTCACATCCCATTCTGTATATTCATATCCATTCCTTTTCTTGCTCCCCAGCGGAGGTTCATCTTTCTCTCCTACTTTGACTATCTTCCCAAAGTGTATATATTTTTAACCATTTATTTTTATTTTATTTTATTTTGAGATAAGACTTCACACTATAGCCTAGGTTGGCCTGGAACTTAATATGTTGCTCAGACTTGAACTTAATCTTTTATGAACAAATGTGTTGGTGTTCATGAGCCTTGACCTATGAGAAATAATGTGTAGAAATATCAACTAGGAAAGTGAGAATCAGGGCATTTATGTGGAACAATTCCAACTGGTCTGTTTTTAATTTCCTAGATTGGAGATTTTAGCTTTGTATTGAAACCTAGGATGTGTAAGGCTCTGGACTCTCTAGCACTGCAATAAAATAATAAATTGATTAATTATGTATGGGAATTAAGGATTTCCAGTCAACATGGTAAAAGGAACTAATTTGTATAGGTTATTACTACTACAAATGCATATAAACACCTCAGTTTACTTGAAAATAGAAGGCCAGATTAAAGAAAGGGAAATTCCCACTTCTCAAAGGAATCTAGGATTTACACTGAGGAACAAATGCATACTGAAAACTAGCTAGAAATGAGCCTCAGAGGATAGGGGCTAGTGTTGGCAGAGAGAGCGCATGCCTTTTGAGGTAGAAGCTGAAACAGTCCCGTGATACTTGTCGAGGCTGCCTCTGGGGGAACATCTGGAAGAAAACAAAATCTTAGCTATAATTGCCTCTGGAAAATGAGGTTACAGTAGCATGGGAAACCCTACTAGGAAAAAGCCCTGAACTATGAGAATCAGAACTACTCTTGGCTTCTGTTTCCTGAGTGTACAGCTGTGTTTTCAAGGAGTCCCTGAGCCCCTTCTGCTTTGTTATTTCAAACTTTCTTTTTGCTTTTGTTCCCGCTTTATAGTCTTGCATCCACATAGACTTCTAGGGCAGTTGGTCTAGACTAAGTTCAGCCAAGCAGCTGTCCTTCAGGGTTAGCCTCTGCTGGATTGGGCATCTCCATTTGGATCAGATTCACATTTGTTCCAGGTGGTTCCTTCTGAGTCACATGCTGAACTAGCTGCCCAGGACATGTTATCCATGGTGAACTGCAGAAGCACAGAGGCCAGATGAATTCACACAGGTATGTGCCACCTTGTTGGCCACAAGTCGTCAAGCCCATCATCAGTGAGACAAGGATATACATACACCTCATGTTGAGAGAACTGTTGGAAGTAATATGGCAAAGGATATGATACATAGTCTGAAGACAGTGAAGAACTGAGACCAGTAACGCAATCAGTCATGCTATCTCAGCAGAAACTGAAGCTGTCTAACTGCTGATGACTGAGGAGTGAGCATTGTGGGTAATTTTAATCATTTGAAGTCATACATAAGTTCTATCTGTAGTCATCCCTTTGTATCCATGAAGTACTGGTTCTAGAAGCGAAGCCCCTCACCAGAATCTGTCTAACCTTGAGTTCCTTCTGTAAAATGGCCTTGTAGTTGATCTCATATATTTCCCACACACTTAAAAGTCACCTCTGTATAGTATCTAAATACAATGTAATGTTATGTGGATAGTTACTATAAGGGGAAAATGACAAGTTGTCCTTGTTCATTCCAGAACTAATCATTTTCTTTTAGGAGATTTTCAATTCTCATTTGAGTGGGTATAGAACTCATAATTACAGAGGACCATTATATATGTATTTATCAGAAATCCTTGTACTTTTTGTTTGTTTAAAAAAAGGTTTGTTCTTAATTATGTGTATGGATATGTACTTATGAATGTGGATGCTTACAGAGGAATTGTGTCCTCTTGAGCTGGCACTGTAGGGGGTTGTGAGCCACCCAACATGGGTACTAGAAATTGAACTCAGGTCCTCTAGAAGAGCAGTATGAGAGCTCTTTGACTATTGAACCATCTCCAGCCTTTTGTTTGTGTTTGTTTCTTGACAGGGTTTTAGCCCTTGCAGCAATCCTGCAATCAGCTTCCTGAGTGCAAGGATTACAAGTGTGAGCCTCCACACCTGACATAATTCTTGTTTTCCAACAATTGAAATCAGTTCCAAGTTTGAGGCTTCCTGGCCAGAACAACATGAAGTCTTGCTACACAGAGAGCTTCTGCAGTCTAGGAGTGTTATGTTTTGGGGGACATGGTTACATGTGCTTTCACTTGGTAATTATTAATTAAAGAGTACAATATGATTGGCAAAATTGTAAGAGGTTCAGATATTAAAAGGTTTTAAAAATAAAATGGGAAAAGCAAAAGAAATTCAAAACTGAACCAACGTTAGGAGCATGGGGGACGTTATCATAAATCCATCATCTGGTCAGCTGTGAGGAGAACTTGCAGCCGTCATGACTTGTCTGACCAAAATTAGAATGTCACAATAAAGAATTAGTGTGGGAAGTGTGGGTGTGGTAGCGTCCATAACAGGATGAACAGTTTAGAAGCACTCAACATTTTATAAGAAGTTATGGCTAAAATTGAAAAATCAACAATTAGTTCTTTATGCATGTTTTGATATTTTTATTGTTAACATAGTAAAACTACTTGTAACACTGTTGCTCTGGTTAAAGCATAACCAAATTTTAATAAATGGATATTTATTTTGAATACATTCTTTTCCACCATTCCAACTGCCAAATTTCTTTGCAGGCCACCATCCTGGTGCCTCAGTTATCACAACTAGCACTCTTTTATGCCATCCTGTTTCCAGATTTGTCCTAAACTTTCCAGTCAGAGAACTCATTCAGAAACAGGCCTTTTGATTCTTGCTTCAAAGCTTATCAATTGCTTCCCAATTGTTTCCCAATTGCACACAGTTTCTGCTGTCTCCCAATATATTCCTCCTTATAGACAGTGCCCCACTTGAAGGGTGGGAGGGATGACCAACTTTCTCTTCTGGGACTTGGGTAATTGTGACTGAGAGATAGGCACAGGAGAAGTCTTAGGGAGAGCAGAGGTCAAAGGTAAATAGAGACAAGCATGATGTAGAAGCAGAGATAGCTGTTGGTTGACAGCTAATGTGAATACAGGTGAAAGATGGGCCCTGGACCTGTTAATGTTTTCACTACAACCACACAAAAACTAGAATGTGTCTTTAAAAATCTGTTAGAAGGGATCTGTGAGAGAGGCAGTCACTGTCCTCTGTCCCCTACCACACAAAAGGCCAAAATAGAAAGGTAGGATACCAAGTACTCAACTGGAAGAAAACAAAACCACCCTTCATAGGGACAGAAATGCATACTGGGTCTGCAGCCACAGCTGCAGAAGGGCAGGAGCTCTAAGGAAGCCATACCACAAGTCCCAGGAGCACAGTGCCTGATTCTTCAGACTGAGTGGACCTCAGGACAGTGCTCTAGACCCTCACAGTGCTGAGCAAATGAGCATTGTATGATATATTACTAATAGCAATACTGAGAAGGATGAGGATACAAAGCCTTCCAGGAAGATGCCGGTAGAAGACAGAAGCACAGTAGAAGAAAAATCACTCTGCACTCCAAGTCAACAATGTCAGAATGTGAAGCTTGTGCATGGGATTTCAACTCAACTCTTGCACGAAAAGCCTAGCAGAAGGAAAGGCATGCCTAACTCCATACCTGAAAGCCCTTTTATTTGAATTTCTGCTGTCTTAAACAAGATAACCCAACTCCACTAACTTTGTAGGCAGTAGACATGTGGTGTACTTCCAAGAAGCAGTCTTGCACAATTAGACTCTGATGTCAATGCTGAAGCTAGTAAATAGCGAATTAGAGGAATTAGCAAAAATCAACATGCAAGATCAAAAGTGTACAGACGGTGGGAGTGTAATTCAGTGCTTGTAATCCCCTCTCCCCCATTCATAACTGCCAGGACACTTGGAGACAGGTAAGATGATTCAGCAGGTAAAGGCACACCTGTTGCCAAAATTGAGTCCCATCCCCAGGGCTCAAGGTGGAAAGAGAACCAGCTCCACTGTCTGGCATACATACACTCAAATAGAATCAGATTCTGAGTTTTAAAAATAAAATAGGGGTGTTGTAAAGTGCTTGTTGTAAAAGGCTCATCGTCAGTTTGCTCCCCTGGATCCACATGAAGGGAGGAGGGAACCAACTTTACAAATTATCATCTGACCTCCATATGCATGTACCCACACACTTTACACTTAGTAACAAGCCAGATGTGGTGTACCCCTTTAATTCCAGAACTTGGAAGGCAGAGGCAGGCAATACAGGGATACAGAATGAGACCCTGTCTCATTAAATACATGCTAGGGGCTGAAAATATGGCTCAGTGCTTATGAGCCCTTGCTGCTCCTGCAGAGGACCAGGTTGGTTCCCAGCACCAGCGTGGCAACTCACAACCTCCAGTTGCATGGCATCAGAGACCCTCTTTCTGGGCTGTGAGGGCTTCTGTACAGATGTGGTGCACATAAGCATGCAGACAAATAGTGTAAAAAAACACTTAGAAAACATCAAAGAAAATAAATTTATACATAGATACCACTAGCATATCGCATTTAAGTTGCAGGGATACATTTCCTGGTTCAGTACATGATGGCAAGTGCTTTTGCCTACTGAACTACTCTCCTTCCTGAATCTTAACAATCTTCTCAGGCAGTGGTGGCGCACGCCTTTAATCCCAGCACAGGAGGCAGAGGCAGTTGGATCTCTGTGAGTTCGAGGCCAGCCTGGTCTACAAGAGCTAGTTCCAGGACAGGCTCCAAAGCAACAGAGAAACCCTGTCTCGAAAAACAAAAAAAGAAAAGAATCCTCTCTCCAGGAAAGAATGTACCACTTTAAAGGAAATAGTATCAGTCACTGTGAGCAGCTACTCCTTTCTTTGCACTTAACTGTCTTCCCAGAACTTTGTCATGAGAACCAGGCATGCCCTTGTTTTACAGTGCTGGAGAGCTCGCTTTAACCTCAGAACAAAGTTTGGCCCTGCAGTTATGGTGTTAGGAGGGGAGGAATCACTGACAGATTACCACTGAAGGGAGGAATCCAGAACCAGCTGGCTCACTGACCAGCACAGTCATAAATACTATGACCCAAATTGCTCGAGCAGGTTATTCCTCAGTGGGATGACCTCATTCTCTGAATTTCCAAGTGGGATGACTCTATAAGCACAAAACATCTTTTATCCTCAGTAGTGACTTAGAGGAGTTGGACTGAACTTTCAGTGTCAGTATTTATTTATTTATCTATCTATCTATCTATTTATTTATTTATTTGCAGTAGGAGGAACCAAATCTAGGGCCATGGTCTGCTTTAGCACTGAGCTATATCTCCAGCCCTTGGGTAGTAATATCTTTGTATTATGGAACCTGCATAAATGTAATGCTTTAGATTCTTAGAAGTTTTGTATGATTTTAGGGCTAGAGATGTAGCTCAATTAGTGCAGTGTTTGACATGCATGAAGTCCTGAGTTTTAAAAGTCCTGGCACCCCTTAATTAGGAATAGTAGCCCACATAACAAGCATTGTAATTTCAGCACTCAGGAGGATCAGAAGTTCAAAGTTATCTTCAGTTAGCAGCTAGTTGAAAGCCAGCATGGCTCCAAATATAAGAAAAGCAGGTGGAGGAATGGCTCAGTGGGTAAAAGTGCTTACCAGCAAGTCTAATAGCCTGAGTTGTATTTGATTCCCAGAACTCATGCGATGGAAGGAGTAAACCAACTCCCAAAAGTTATCCAAACACTCTTTATGGCAATCCCGTGCTCACACACATATACACTAAATAAATACATGTAATATAACATTTTGAGTATGAATATTTTGCTTTCATGTATGTATGTCCACCACATGCATACCTGGAGCCCAGAAGAGAGCATCAGATCCTCTGGAACTGGAGTTAGACAGTTATGAGCCACATGTAGATGCTGGGAATTGAGTCCTCTGCAAAAGCAACAAGTACTCTAAAACTGCTGAGATACTTCTCCATCCCCCAAAACATTATTTATTTGAGAGACCTTTTGGCCCTGGTTGACCTAGAACTCTCAGAGATCTACCTGCCTCTTCTTCGAGAGTGTTGGGATTAAAGGCTTGTACCACCATGCCTACCTGGCCATTAACAGATTATACTTGTATTTCAATGATAAATATGTATTTAAATAACTTAGACTTGTGATTTTTAAGTTGTAACCTTAAACTTATATGAACACATTTAAAAGACTTTATGAGGGCCCTGAGAGACCTCAGTGGTAGAGCACTTGCCTAGCTTGAGCAGGCCCTGAATTCATCCTCCACACACAAAAGAAATAAATTAACCAACCAACCTCATTCCCTTTTGGCCAGAGCCTTTCTCCAGCAATTCAACAAATTAACAAACACAAAAGGACACCTGATACATGATCTCTAGGGCCTTTATAAAACATTGGAATGGGTCCTGTTCAAAAAAGAATGGCCCCAAAATGTCACTGGCAGGGGCTGGCGAGATGGCTCAGTGGTTAAAGAGCACTGACTGCTCTTCCAGAGGACCTGGGTTCAATTCCCAGCACCCACATGGCAGCTCGCAGCTGTCGGTAACTCCAGTTCCAGAGAATCTGACATCGTTATACCAATGCACATGAAATAAAGTTAAAAAAAAGAATGCAAGGCAGAGACTTTAAAAAGAAAGAAAGAAAAGAAAGAAAGAAAGAAAGAAA
>LOJH01029100.1:0-11188 GCA_001685095.1 Ellobius talpinus | reverse complement strand
GAAGGGAATGGCAGGCTCAAGGAATTCTTTCCCACAGTCTTCTCTCTACATTGTTTTTCTTAGCTCTTTCTTAGAATAGATATGGACTCATTATCCATATTCATCCCCATTACTACTTCTATTGCTAAACTCACTTTTTGCTGAATTTCCAAACATCCTTTCTGGTCTCACCTTTTTATGTATGACATATAATATGAAAAAAACCTGGTATCTGAAACATTGGCTCTTTTTTGCTACCATTGTCAGCTTTAATTCTGAATATGTCTTTTTCCTTTGGTCATCAAAATGTAGGTTTCTTAATTAATTCTAGATATTATCATTTTTCACAGACATTAAAGTGTCCTTAGTACTTCCTTAAGGCCACACAAGGAGTTTTTATTTGATTCTTTTGTCCTCCCCCCACTGTCTTTTCTAGCATTGACTAAAATTATGTGAAATTAAATTTTACCAACATCAGTTTCTTTATCTGCTACTGTATTTCATCTGCTACAAGATTTTCCCCAATTATATAACATTCTTGAGGTCATAGCATAATTAGTACTGTACATATAGTAAACGCTAACAGAAATCTTTACACTTATCAGAAACAATTTATAGAAAAGTAACAAATATTTATTTCAGTACCTACTGTGAAACAGAATATGTATGTAAGCATAGGTGTCTATGCATAAGAACACAAATAATGATGTAAATATAAGCATTATGAATCTAATTTTTAAGTAGATAATTAAGTTATCAACTTATAGATCAATAAAAATTCTATTTTCCAAACAAAAGATTTTTTACTTCTAATTTCTGAATTTAATGTCAGCTCAATATGCATTTATTTCATACTTCTGTTTGCCTAATTATAAAGCTGTTAAAATTCCCTACCTTAAATTCACACCAACTTATACTAACATCCTGTGTTCTCGAAGTTAATAGTAATAAAAACAATAATAAATACATCACTACTTTTATAAGAGTGTTCCCTCTGACTTAGTGTTGGTATTTTATAAGCCACACAAGAATCGTGGAATTGTACTATGATTCTTATCCACACAATGCAAACCTTAAACTAGAACAAAGCATCTAAATGTTATGACTAACTAACATAGCATATTCATCTAAATGTTATGGTAACTGAAGAAAAACAGCATCATATGAGCCGAAGCCTATATAGTCCTTCATTTGTGCTTTTACCACTGTACCAAAAAGGAAGCACACCTCCGAGACAATGCACAAAGCTCCTATTTGTAGTCACTCTGCTGTTAAGAATAACATGGCTGAAATGCACGCGGTTCATGAACAACATGAACACAATCTGACCGATAATAAACACATATATTGACTGCTATGCTCTTTCTAATCGGCAGTTGTCATAACTCTGAGGAGAGTCGATCCTGAGGCAGAAGAGATGACCCATGGGGATGACATGTGCTTTAGCATACAAATGAGAAAGCACCCAGGTGTGTATTGACCTCAAAGTGTCCCCTTTGCAGGACTGACAGAACAATGCTCTTAGTGGTAATATGAACTCGAATCAGATTCCTGACCTTGGCACTGGGCATTCAGCACAAAGATCCTAGTCTAAGAAATATATAGGAGCATCCTGATTGAGAACATTTCCTCATTCTTTCTCTGCCTGAGTCTGCATCGGAGGCACACCTCACCTAAGCACTGTCATAGAAAGTTTTGTTGATATCTCCAGACTAAATATATATCTGTAGGGGCATCATGAATCCTTAGTGAATGACAGCTTCATAAAATGGCAGCATTATAAAAGAGAAAAGACTGTGATGTTGAAATATTTATGCCAGATTGATACAAAGAAATATTTACTGAATTTAATTGAATTACATACATATTTTGAAATGTTCCATTGCTAAGTAAAATCATTTGTTAAGATAAAATGCATTAAATGTTTTAAGATAATTCAAAAGAACCTAATGACAACCAATAAATTCATTTGGGAATCTGCTATGAAGTTTGATTCTTTATAAAATATCAGTGTTAACTTTAACACGCATGTATACAAAATAATTTAAGCATTGTGCAATTCAAAAACCAAAAACCGAAAACTCAGCTAACACAATATAAAAAAATCTGGAAAACCAAGTTATTTGATTCAGTATAGGCCTTCTACACATTAACAAAAGCATATTCATTACAAGTCCTCTCCCTGCACTTTTAAAACCATACATCCTCCAAATGCTAACAGAGTGTTTAATAATACAGCCATTTTAAGTTTTGGAATGGAGCATAAGGAAAACAGTAACATGAATGAAAGGAAACATCAAGACTGTAAACTTTTTCACCACCTCATAAATGCCAATTTGTACAACAAATGATTTTGGGACAAATGATTTTGGGAGGAAAAAAAAAGCGTGGCAGAAATAACCTTAAATATCTACGCACTTGCCATGAATCACATCATTCTGCACAGTTACTGGAAAACTTAATTAACCACTGGCTTTCTGCACTGAAAGCGTCTAGCACTTTGATTCCATGCCTGTAATTCCGACATTAGCATTCAAATCAGCCCACAAATTGCACTTTGGCATTTGTTGAGCGAATTCCAATTAAATGATTTCAAGTAATCATTTTTCATTTCCTGCAGAGTATCCACCCAACACCTAATATTCCCATGGAACATAAGATAATTTGAGATGTTAGAATTTTTCATTTTTATTGGGATTGTTTTTTTAGATACAAGAAAACCTGTTTCCATCGCTGAAAGAAATCTCTCCCACTCTTTGGCACTTCCTTTGCATCTATGTAAAAAAAGGTCACCTAGTCACTCCATACATGACCTCCACATCTAAAGATAATTAAACCCTGCAGCTAACTCATCAGAACCAATCATATTGCTTCACACTGCCCTCCAATCACAAGAATGCTTTTGTTCCATTTCAAGTTATATAAGATGAGTAGAGTTTTAAAAAGGACTCAGGTTTTAGATCAAAAGGGATTAAAAGAAAATTTAGAAAATTAAAACAATTCTACCTAATTACAGGAAGAAAATAGGATGAAGTATGACCATAAGCCTAGTATTTAAGCTGTTTGTTTTTGTACTTAATAAAGGAGTTGTAAGATGTGATAATTTCATTTATATTGCTTTGTTTGATAAATTCAAAAATATGGAAATTCTCAATATGGAAATTCTCAAGATACATGGAGACAAAAGTAGCAGGCAAATATGGTTTATTTAGAAGATCATTTTTATGGTTGTGGAATCCATTACCTGGAAGCCACATAAGTATACAACTCAGTTACTTCTCTTCCTCAAAAGCAAAGCTTTTGGCCTGAAAAGCTGGGGCTATAGATTCACTCCCACGAGCTTCATAAGAATTTACAATGAAAAGAAGGGATTTAAAATAAATTTTTAAAATATATCATTTGAAATGCCTCTCAGTATATTTAAGAATCTCCAATTGAAGCTGGGCGGTGGTGGCACACGCTTTTAATCCCAGTACTAGGGAGGCAAAGGCAGGCAGAGCTCTGTGAGTTTGAGGCTGGCCTGGTCTACAACAGCTGGTTCCAGGACAGGCTCCAAAGCTACCAAGAAACCCTGTCTTCTCAAAAACCAAAAAAGAAAAAAAATCTCTAATTGGAAATGACAATCTTACTTGAAAATTCTATTACCATTCCCTAATAAATATGTGTTAAACATTTAATATTTTCCAAGTGTTTTGAGAGATGCTAGGCATGATGTGGTTAAAGAGAAAACTGAATCTTTCTCTTGATATACATATATTATATATATATACATATATATAATTCTTCCTAAAATAGTTTTACAAAAATATACATATTAGGCATCTCAATATTAGTCATGTAGATTACAGAAACGTTTTACAAAGGAAGGTGAATGCTATAGTTTATCCAATAAACTAAAATATTGGTATAATGAAAACTTAAATTCTGAATATGGAAACAATAGAAATCACCAGAAGATAGACAGACTTTTCATGCTTGTGGATTGGTAGATTAAAATTGTGAAGACAGCTATCATATCAAAAGCAATCTACAAGATGGCCATGGGAGCACATGCCATCGATCTCAGTACCCCAGAGGCAGCGGTGTGTGGAGTTCTGTCAGCACCAGTACAGACATAGCTGCATGAGACCCTATTTCATAAACCAAAAAAAACCCAATTTTTAAAAAGCATTCTGCATATTGAATTCAATCACAATAAGAATTCTATATCCCATTCATACTAAATATACCATTCGATTTAAAAAAATTAAAAACAACCTTACAAATCATATGAAAGTACAAAAGCTGCTACATAGCCAAAACAGTTCTTGGTGGAGGGAGGAGTAAAACAACTGATTTCAAACCATACCACAGAGCCATAGTTAATGAGACAACCCAAAAACTGCACCAAAACAAGCATATAGATCAATGTAATAGGAGCAAAAGTTCCAAAAATAAGTTCGTGGAACTACACATATCTGATTGTTGAAAAACATACAGAATTTAAATTTGGATAAAAGACATCTTGAAAAAATGTTCCTGGGAAAACAGAACACCTAAACCTGAAAGAACAGAAACAAAACTATACTAAAGAAAGAGAGAGAGAGAAACTATCAACTGTAGATGGATTAGGAATACAACATAAAAGCTCAAAGCCTGAAATTGCTAAAGGAAGAAGCAGGTTGATGCACTATGATAAGGGCATAGCTGAAAATTTCTGAAACGGCCCATGGATGCTTAGAAAATGTGACCAATAACTGAGAAATGGGAACTTATGAAATTAAAAATAATAAACTGTTCCATAAAGAAAATAGACTGCCAAAGAGGCAATTCAGCAATAAACCTGAGAGATAATTGATACCTAAATTAGATAAAGAACTAAAAACCTAAGTATTAATGAAACAAATAATACTAAATTTAACAATGAGTTCTCAAAAGGAGAAATACTGATGGTTAATAAACATTCTTAGAAGTGTTGGATATCATTAGCCCATTGGGAAACACAAATTAGAACCACATTGAGATTCAAAAAAAATGTCATTCACAGAGAAAATAAATGAAAATAAATGCCAGTGAAGATGTGGGGAAAGCAAAATCCTTATTCCTTGTTGGTAAGATTATAAACTGTGCAGTGATTATGGAAACCAATGTGGAGATTTCATACCATATGACCTACCAGAATCATTTCTGGATATATAGGCAATGAACTTCACAGCCTAATATAGAAATTCTTACATATGTGGGTTTGGTACTGTTCTCTTCATAAAAGCAAGCAAATAAAATCAACTGAGGTGTTTGTTAACAATCAAATGGATAGTAAAATTGTGCTACATTTACACAATAAAATTATCTCTACCTCTAAGGAAAAAATGAAATCTACAGGAAAATATCAATGGGAAAAATACATGATGGAAGTAACCCAGGCCTTGAAAAACAAATACCACACATCTTTTTCATATGTAGGCCTCCATGTTCAAACCTAGATGGTCGAGTTGAATTTGAGGGAGATGTCAATAGTGACCAGGTGCCAAAACAAGGATCTATGCAATGTAGCAGGTTGGGAGAGGTAGGAAGCAAGCCAAAGTAACAGTAAAATACATGGGATGCATAATGAAAAGTAGGCAATACTGTCTAGTGGGGGTGGGGCAGTTAAATGGAAGAGTGGGTATGAGGAATTAAGAAAGTTGAGGGTTGTACAAATGGTAAACCAAAATTAAGGATGTCTATAAGACCCGTACAGAAACTATTACTTTATAAGCTAACTGAAAAGTGATGGTTTCACTAATAAAGCTGAAATGGCTTTCAAAGAAAATCCCAGTGCCAAGTGAGGAATAACTTCCCTTGAGTTGTTTAGCAAGGACCCACAGAGGCTCCCTTAGTAAAAAGACAATTGCTACTGCTCTCTACAGCCCTTAAAGATGGTGTGGGAAGTCTTTCTGGTCTTCCAATAGCAAGGCAGGAGAAATAGGTAGGACTGGCAGGCAGAGAGGATAAATAGGAGAAAAACTCTGGGAGAAAAGGATGAGGGAATGAGAGAGAAAAGTTGAGAGCTTCAGGGGTCAGCAACCTAGTCAACCAGTTACACAACCAGACATGGAATAAGATGGAAAGAAAAAGGTGTACAGGAACAGAGAAAGATAAAAGTCCCAAGTCAAAAAATACGACAATTTAAGAAAAGATGTAAGAAACAAGACAAGCTATGGCTGGGCACACATAACTAAGAATAAGCCTCTGTGTGTAATTCATTTGGGGGCTGGGTGGTGGGGTCCCCCCAAATCCCTAAAGAGTAAATAGCAAAAACAACCAAACAACATTTTCAATCCCAACTTGGGACTCTTGTATTTCCATGTAGGGCCTTAGAAAGATGGGGGGAGTGTATGGCTCTTTTAAAAGTGTCTGCCTGCTGGTGAGCCCTTGAACAGCCAGTATAGTTTAAAGAGGAACAAAAAAAAAAGTAAAAATGTCTGCCACAGAGCAAGCATCAGCATTGTAGAGCTCTAGGATGGTTAAATTCAATTCATGATGCGAAGAATCTCCATCTTGGAAGCAAGCTTTAAGCTTGGTTCTCAGGAACCAGGAAGCAGGCAGAGCGACTCATGAGAACTGCACAGAAATCTAGCTGTAGCTTAATATCTTAATGTTTCTCAGGAGGAAAAAAAAAAACCAAACAAACCAAAAGCCCTAAAAATATGCATGGTAAATTTAAGAAATAAATAAATGAGTATAGGAAGTTACAAAAAGAAATAAATTGTTTTAAAAATTAAAGTCTTTAAAGAGACAGTAAAAGTAATATAAAAGAAAAGCCACATAACAATGGGAAATACAGAGGGAGTCTGGATCCAGTATGCTATTGTGTTGATTTTGAATTTTTTGAATGCTGGTAAGTAGAAGACAGCTGCTAAGAAGCCTGGAATTGAAATTGGGACTGTTGAAATAAACTAACCTAGATATTTTAATAATTCTTTAACTTTTAAAATTTCAAAAAATGTTTTTGTCAAAAGGAAATAAAAAATGATTAGAAGAATTGGTTTTGCTTTTGTTTCCCCAGGAAAACGAGGCTGTGAATTTGTTCCAGGTTGATATAAATTTGGTTTGATCAAGGGAGACTTCTTGAAACATGACAGGTGACATCTATCAACAAACATTATAGTTGTTCTTCTTAGGACTTAGCCATTATCTGAAATTTTCTCAGGGACACTAAAGTTACTTCACCCGCATTCAACAGGAAGCATTATAGAGAGCACAAGGTTCACATTCTCAAGAGATGAGTTGTTCAAGATTTTTAGTTATTTGGTGGGCAATGGATGTTTGCTCTATTTAGGGAAATATAGAATAAAATTGCAACTATTAATCCCAGATATTTTGCATTGGCATGGATTTTGGTATGTGGATACAATTTCAAAGTCAATTTTGTTACACTGTATATATGTCTATACTCTCGTTTAAAGAATTTTTGTATATTGATACTAATTTAAGGTTATTTTTGTTACAACATATTCTATATATGTTTCTGCTCTTGATTAAGGTAATGTACCTATGCAGTTCATTTTAAAAAGTAAGATAAAATTCTAGATTTTGAAAGATATTATTATGAATTGTTTAGGATAATAAAAAACACAGCTTAACAGTTAGACATCTATAACAATAAAATTTGTAGATTAGCAAGGTATGCTTTCGAGATCATATAGAGATATATCTTAGATAGATAAGCGATCTTCATACCTTTCAAAGACCTATAAAATATGGCATTTAAAATGCCTTGTTAATTTAGGTCTTTTCATGACAATGAGACATATCTGCTTTTGGCAGCACCCACTTAATTCAGAAATTATGGGCATTGAAGAAGCTCCTAATGGAGTTTGATTTCAATGTGGCAAGGCTAGCCATGTGAACAAAAAGCTGCTCTTGTTTGAACTGATTGACAGTATAAACTGGACATGCAGGGCCCACAGAAAAGTAACCACTGAACTTTTCCAAAACAAGGCAGGGTGGTTCTTCAGGGTTCCTGCTTAACAGAAGAAACTGCCAGATATTCTGCAGGACACTGAGGAAAGTGACTGACAAACTGTCAGTATAGGTGGGACAGTCTTTCAAATTTTCTACTTTGTTGAAAATTCTGACCGATCCTATGGGCCTGTCGGCTGAAGATGCATGCCCCAACACTGCAAAGGAACTTTGGGTGAATGTCCAAGAGATCAGATGTCTCTGTCATTTCTAGTGTTTTTGGAAGTTGTTTGGGATGAAGTTTTTGTTTCCTTAAATAATTTTATATTCTCCTGGTGGCTTTGATGGAGTTGAAGACCAGACAGTTATAGCTGTAGTTTTCTCTAGACATGATAGAAAATAAGTTAGGTAAAAGATTTGAATTTACTAAGATAGGATGGATTATGAAGTATTTTCTTTAAATTTATCAGACACAAATGAATTGAAAATCAGTATCCTGTGCATATAATCTTGATAATTATTCTTATTGTATAGTCTTACTATGTTGAAGTTAAAATTTTTCACTTGTCTAGAAAAATGGGGGAATATTGAGGAATATTATTTTAAAGTGTGTTAACTTTTTTCCTACTGCTTCTGTTAACAATTCAAAGATGTGTTTGATTTAATAAAATTAACCTGTGAGCAGAAGGTTGTGTCAACAAGTAGCTGACAGGAAGTGATAAGGAGCAATCACAAGCAGCAATGCTTTTAAAGTGGGAACCAAAATAAGGACACAGGTTGAATGGAGAAAGCTACTTGCTATTCAGCTTCTCTGAGCAGCAGAATTCCATCTAAATCTTAAATTGTGAGTTCTTTAGCTTGCTTAAGATAGTATTTCTTAGTAGCTTTGACAGAGTCCACTCCTGAGAGAACATAATCCCTTCAGCCTTGGCTGCTGCAGCTGAATGCATTGCTAAGGGGCAGTCACACTAGATAATAAAAAAAAAATATAAACACAGTTTAGGTCTGACATAATTATGAAAGTCCCTGTATTTAAGACTTTATCCTCAGTCCATGGTGCTTTAGGGATGGGGTGGGACTTAAGAGAAGGGCAAATTGCAGAGTTAAACTTAGTGGGCCACGGTTTTGGGAGATTTTGGGACCCCCAGTCCCATCCTGAATACGATGCTTCCCGATTTGCAGACTGTAAATGGGATTCCTCCTCCACATACACCTGCCATGATACACTGTGCTGCCACAAACCAAAAGCAACAAGTGACTACACACTAATAATTCTGAAGCAGTGAATCAAAATAAATTTTCATCTTTATATTATCTCAAACATTTTGTGACAGAGATAGAAAGCTGACTAACACAGAGGCTAAGACACACAAAATGAAAAACAGCACCTGCCTCTATCTAGGGAGAACTCTCGTGTTCACTTCTCCAGCAAGAAACAGTAGTTTTTCAGACACGGAGATTGGCAGTAAAGATACTGTATTTATCCTTATTGCTCTGAAGGTACTATTTTTCTTAACACAGGACACAGTAAATCAAGGAGCATTTCAGAGATTTAGTAAATTCCTGAATCTCTCTGTATTTCAGTTTCTTCATCTCAATACTATGGTGCTGTGGAATATTAGCAATAGATCACAAAGGTTGAAAATGTTACTACATATAGTGCCCACTAAAATCTGGGGACAAATTGAGA
Organism: Ellobius talpinus; assembly: GCA_001685095.1. Classification (NCBI taxonomy): domain Eukaryota; kingdom Metazoa; phylum Chordata; class Mammalia; order Rodentia; family Cricetidae; genus Ellobius; species Ellobius talpinus. Next base: position 1,596 of record LOJH01029100.1, on the reverse strand, counting down.
ACTTGGCTTGTTAATTATTATTCTTAGCATTTGTATAAAAATAATAATTCTCTGTCATCACACTTAAAAATGCTGCATTTGAATCAGAATTTCATTTAGAATGAAAGTTTCATACTTAAATTAATGTGTTGTAATACTATCATAAGTATATGTGAACTTTCCTAATTCCTAAAATTAGGTGCCTGTCTTAGTTAGAGTTTCTATTGCTGTGAAGAGACACAATGACCACAGCAAGTCTTTTTAAAGAAAACATTTAGTGACTGTGACTGACTTAGAGCCCAGAGGTTAGTGTATTATAGTCATGATGGGAAGCAAAGCATCATGCAGTTGGACATGGTGCTAAGAAGGAGCTGAGAGTTCTGCATCTTGATTCACAGGTGACAGGAGGTGACCTGTGGCAGTGGTTGTGACTTGAGCATATATGAGACCTCCAAGCCCACAGTGACACATTTCCTTGAACAAGATCATACCCATTCCAACACATCTATAACACCAAATCGTGCCATTTTCCTTCAGACACTGCAGTGCCTACAACCTGGATTGCTAGATACATAAAATGTAATTGACGTAAAGTTATCTATATTTTTCTAGTACAACATCATCCTAGGAGTGGTTAAGCAATAATTAACTTTATAGACAATTGTATTTTGTGCATTGATTATGGTATAAAGTAAAAGAAAATGAAATATTAAAACTAAAGCAGTTCTGTTGATGGTGACCAAGCTATAGATCATGTTGTAACAGACCATAAACTTGGGCTCTACCAGTCCACATCCCAAGAGCTTATATTAAAAAAAAGAAAAGAAAGACAGCAAAGCTCAATAATTTAGGAAGATGTCACTCAAAAATTCATTTATAAGTGCAGAAGAAAAGGTCATTGCTACTAAACTATGTTGTGTGCTAGATCATACATAGAAATAAATGGATTCTTTCCTACTGGGAAAGACTGAGAAAGTATATTGAATTTTTTACAATGGAAAGCAAACCAAAATATATCCATTTGTGCAGATCTTTATGTTACATCTATGAAATAAGAAAATGTATGAATATGCATATGAATTAAAAAATATTAATTTTGTGGCAAAGTACTTGCAAAATAAGTCTACCTAAATAAAATTAGAAACAGCAAATTCATTATCAATTATAGTACTTATTATTGGTTATAATATATTGATAGTTGAGCTAAAGTCATGCAGTTGATTCCCGGATGTACCAGTTTACAACTGCTTTGTTACCAAGATGCAAGATGAATCACAATGGCCAGCTGTCTCTGAAGGGAACATTATTGATGAAGAGGGATAGGGAGCCAGAATGTGGACAGATGAGTCCAATTCTGTTACAATGACAGGAAAGCACTTTAACACATTTTCTGGAAAGAATGGATCAGCAGCTTAATGCTTATTTCAGTTTGGCACTGAGCATGTGTCCCTCACAGACAGATGCTTAATAATAGTTCTTTGTAGTGTTAATAATTGTGATGCTTACATGTGTTTTAGAACTGGATAGCTGCTTTCTAAAGCAGGTAATTTTAAGATTGTGAGTTTGGACTTCCCACAGGGCAGGGAACCCTGACCGCTCTTTGGACTAGAAAGGGAG
>LOJH01029098.1:0-12442 GCA_001685095.1 Ellobius talpinus | reverse complement strand
ACTCAGGACCTTTGGAAGAGCAGGCAGTGCTCTTAACCTCTGAGCCATCTCTCCGGCCCCCCAGGATTTCTTTTTGTGTCACAGGGCCTTAGAAACTTGAGGCCTGGGGCCCAGTGAGTGGGGAGACAGAGAGACACTGCAAGAGTAAATGTGTGACATTAATTACTCCCATGGACAGAGCATATTGCAAAGTGTTTGCCTCCTTCCCTTCTGGTGGTGTTGGAGGTGGAAACTAAGGCTTCATATACACCAGGCAAGGGCTTTAACACTGAGCCACATTCCCAGACCACAGCATGCCTCATAACCTAAGAGGGTAGCTATGGGAACTTCCCCAGTTTGCAGAGGAGGAAGCTCAAAATGGTAAAGTCGCATGGCTGGGACACTGTAGGGGCAGGGTCTAAGACACCGGTCCAGTTTCTGTGCAGACATTCTCTGCTCATGTTTTATGTCTGGGGGCTGTGTCAGATTAGGGTGGTTATCTGAAAGGAGGAATAAGCACCTGGTGACTTAGCCATTTAGTGTCCCTGTGTCATGATTTTTGTCCCTGATTCCTTCCTTGGCTCCTTGGCTTTCCTCAGCCTCCAGAATCCTGTATTAACTTTAGTAACTGATTCCTCCCTGTTCTTACAGGTACTTACAGAACTGCCTGAACAACCTCTTTGTTGGTGCTTGGGAGCCTCGTCCTGAGGAACCTCTGCCCCTGGACATTCCCCAGGCATCTCCCCATCAGGTGAATCAACTCTCTTACCTGGCCTAGGACTCCCACTTGGTAAGGCCTTGGCAGATCTTCTCTCTTTGGCCAGTGCTGGGCCTCAATCTTGTGGGCTTGTGGGAACCCCAAGATAGCCCTTTACATTTAAAAAAAAGTTTGTGTGTTTTTGTGTTGTGTTTATACCAGTACTTGCATGTGGAGGTCAGAATGTAACTGTGTGGAATTGATTCTCTCTTTCTGCCTTGACATAAGCTCTGGGGACTCTGTTCAGGCTTTCCAGGCACGTGCTATGACCTGTTAGCTGTCTTGCTAGACTGTGGGATGGCCCTTTGATCTCTACCTGTCACCCCAGGTCCAGCGCTGTGTGGAGATCCTGAGCCGGGCCAAGAGACCCCTGCTGGTGCTGGGGAGCCAGGCTCTGCTGCCCCCGACCCCTGCCAACAAGCTTAGGTGAGGAGTTCCCACCCTGTCTTAGAACAACGGTCTTGAGTCTCTGGTGTTCCAGCGGCTTTGGTCATACTGACATCTCTATACTTGGACTCTCCCCGCCCACAGGACTGCTGTGGAGACCCTAGGAGTCCCTTGCTTCCTGGGGGGGATGTCTCGGGGGCTGCTGGGCCGCAACCACCCTCTCCATATCCGGCAGAACCGCAGTGCTGCCCTGAAGAAAGCAGATGTTGTTGTCCTGGCAGGTGGGCTCGGCCTCCCGTTCTTCCCTTTGTCCCCGACCTTGTCCATCCTCACATTCAGGACCCTTCCTTAGTGATTGCTCATACTTCTTCCTCTGCATCCACCCCTCCCCTTCTAAAGGCCTTCGAACAAGCTTGAATATGCAAACCAGCAAACACCTCAGACAGCAGCTTTGTGCTGTGCCCTGGCTTTCCCCAGAGCGAGCAAACCCTGTGGGCACTTGCCGTGTCATACACACATTTTTACACAAACTATTTTGTATCCCATCAGTCACATGACAGGTGTACCCTGTCAGCTCTTGCTCTGTACAGCTGTGTACTGCTTCATGACAGAATGCATTCTGGGAAATGTGTCCGTAAGTCATTTTCTTGTGTGGAGTTTGAGTGTGTGTACACAAGCTAGTGGTTGGCTGGGAAACCGCTGGGCCATGTCATTCACAAGACCACAGTCGTGTATATGAACTGTCACTGACTGAAACATTGATAGGCTGTACAGGACTGCAATGGTACTCCATATCCAGTGGCTCATCATACGTTCACAATTACTTACATCTCACCAGCAGGCTCGGTAGGAATCCTCCCTTCCCTTGTGGTGTTGAGGCTATTAGAATCCAAGGCCTTGTACATGCTAAATGAGTTTTCTGCTACCCCCAAACCCTCATGACCTTTTGACCTTTTCTCTCAGTATGGCACACCGTTGCTTTTGCCATGGTTTCTTGATCAGAGCCAGTCAAGAGGCCTGCCCAGAATCAAGAACTGCAAAGTCATGCTGGCTAGATGGCCTCGTGGGTAAAAATGCTTGTTGCTAAGCCTGATAACCTGAGTTTGATCCCTGGACCCCACATAGTGGGAGTGGAAAACCGCCCCCTGCAGGATGTTTTTCACCCCCAATGTAAACATCTGTAAGGTTCCTGCAAGTGGTACAGATGTAAGGAAGGGGGGCTGTCCTACATTCAGTGTGCCACAATGGATCAGGAGTGAGGTAGTGCCCACTGACACCCTGCCTGTCACCCCAGGAGCTGTATGTGATTTCCGCCTGTCTTACGGTCGCGTTCTCAACCGCAAGAGCAAAGTCATCATTGTTAATCGGAACCGGGATGATATGTTGCTCAACTCAGACATCTTCTGGAAGCCCCAGGAGGCTGTGCAGGGTGAGCATACCCCAGGAGTCCCTACCATGTGCATGGCTTCTTTCATCTGGCCTCTTGTTGAAACTTCAACTGAATGTCAGGTCTGGTCCCTGCACCAGGGGACACTTGGGCAACCTGAGACACATTTGGCTTGCAGACTGATCAGTGCTTCTGAAGGAACGGATGGAGGGTGGGTGCAGAGGGAGGTTTGGGATTTTGCATGTCATCAACTCCTGTATGCTGCCTGCTGCTGCTTTCGGCTGGCCCATGACCCCTGAGCCTCTCTGGTATTCTAACCCTCCTGATTTTTGTCCACTTTCCATGCCATACCCTTACCACTATTCTAAGGACATAGACTCTCTTGTAGCATAGGGAACCAGAACATAGGATTTAACCAGAGAATTGATTCCACCCTGTGTGTTAGGGACGGTCCCTCCCAGAAGTTGATGAGCAGCAGGTGGAAGATGGCAGGCTAGGCAGAGAGGGACTGATAGAAGGAGCTAGACAATCAGGGGATGATGCTGCATGCCTGTGATTCCTTCCAGCTACTTGGTGGGTGGGAGGTGAGGGAACAGAGACCAGATTATCTATTTGAGGCCTTACTTAGCAAGATCTATCTCAAAATAAAAGAACTCCAGCGTCACCTGTGATAGTACACACTTAGGTTTTGTTTGTTTGGAAACAGGCTCTCACTATGTAGCTCTAGCTGTCTTGGAACTCACTGTGTAGATCAGGCTGGCCTTGAACTCACAGAGACGTGCCTGCCTCTGTCCACCAAGTTCAAGGATTAAAATGTGCCACTACAGATGGTGATGGTGGTGCACACTTGTAATTCCAGTATGGAATCAGGAGAACCACTGAGAGTTTGAGCCAAATCCTTGGTGAATAGTGAGTTTAAGGCTAGCCTAGGCTGCAGTGTGATATCTTGCCCCCCCAAAAAAGCCTGAGTGGGGTGGGGTGGTAAATTTGGTGGCACGGGCCTCCCACTAACGAGGCAGAGGCAGGTAGATTTCTGAGTTAAGCTCAACCTGTTCTACATAGAGTTCGAGGCCAGCCAGTGCTACATAGAGAAACCCTGCCTCAAAACACAAAGTAACACAAAATAAACAATGAAATAAAAAAACCACCACGAAAGTAGTGCCCACATGCTTGGGCTCGGAAGACTTCCTTGGTGGGTGACATATTTTGGAGGCAGACTTGACAGTACTTGGTGCCTCTGGGTTATAAGGGGCAGGGAGATAATGAGGCCAGCCCAAGTTTCCAACTTCCCTGCACCTCATTTATCAGGTCTTGCCTTCTGTCTTGCCAAGACAGATGCAGCAGTTCTCAAAGGCTCTTGGAGGGGCTTTACCAGCTTTGTCCTGAGAACGCCTCTGGCCCACTTTCCTCTCAGATGCTGCTGTTGGCGTCCTGTTACATTTGGGCCTCTGGTGCTGGAAGAGCAGGAGGAAGCTGCTGCCTGCAGCTGGGCCTATAGCTGTGCTTTCTTTTCTAGGAGACGTGGGTTCCTTCATGCTCAAGCTGGTGGAAGGCCTTCAGGGCCAGGTGTGGGCCTCAGATTGGGCTGAGGAGCTTCGGAAAGCCGACCAGCAGAAGGAACAGACTTATCGGTCAGTCTGGGTAGAGTGGCAAGGGTAAGGAGTGGAGGTGGTCATTGCCAACCAGCCCTACTGACCTCCAGTGTCCTGTTTCAGGGACAAGGCTGCAACGCCTGTGTCTCAGCACCTGAACCCAGTGCAGGTGTTACAGCAGGTGGAGGAGACTCTGCCTGACAACACACTTCTTGTGGTTGATGGTGGGGACTTTGTGGCCACAGCCGCCTACTTGGTACAGCCCCGAGGGCCCCTGCGCTGGCTCGATCCTGGTAAGGAAAGGCCCACACCCGGGGCAGCTTGCACTACATGGACCCTTCACAGCAATATGCTCCTATCTTCCTAGGAGCCTTTGGGACTCTGGGAGTTGGTGCAGGGTTTGCACTTGGGGCTAAGCTGTGTCAGCCGGATGCCGAGGTGAGGCATTGGATGTGGGAGACTTGCTGCTTTCTGGGCTGTGAACCACCCTAACTGCCCTGGGTCCCCCCCCTACCAGGTTTGGTGCCTGTTTGGGGATGGTGCCTTTGGCTACAGCCTCATCGAGTTTGACACGTTCGTGAGACACAAGGTGACTGGGCTGTCTTGAGGGAAGCTTATGGGATATGGGTTCTGGGATATTTCATTCAGGGTGAGCTGTGGGGGCTGGAGGGAGGGGCTTCCCTCAGTGGGCCACAGGCCCTGACTTGTGGCTGGTCAGACCTTTGGACTGATGGCTGTTGCCTGGCCTTTTTTTCCCCCTACAGATACCAGTGATGGCCTTGATAGGGAATGATGCAGGCTGGACCCAGATTTCTCGGGAACAGGTGTCCAGGTTGGGCAGTGACGTGGCCTGTAGCCTGGCTTACACTGGTGAGGGGTCAGAATATTTTATGTCCAGTTGGGTTTCTGTTACTCTCTCCTTGGTGGACCCTCTGCTACTGTCTGATTTATTTTCTTTCAGATTATCACAAGGCAGCCATAGGTCTGGGGGCCCAGGGATTGATACTGTCACGGGACAATGAGGATCAAGTGGTCAAGGTACTTCGTGAAGGCCAGCAGCTGTGCCGGGAGGGCCATGCAGTTGTGGTCAACATCCTGATCGGGAGGACAGATTTCAGAGATGGCTCCATTTCTGTATAGGGCCCGTGTATGGGTTAGTGTGCTTGCCTCTGTACCTGGACTATGCCTGGCCCAAGTTTTCATCCTTTCCTGCTCTGAGCTTGTCTCACAAGGCTCAACAATTCTACAACCCTCCGAGTGGGTAATGGAGGGATCAAAGCTCAAAGAGGCACCTTGGCGACCCTGGATAGCAGCTCTTTCCACAGGTTCAGCTGTACACCTTTCTCCCACTTACAGACTGAATAAACCTTCTAGCCACATGAGCCCAAGGACTCAGTCATGTAACATGTGTATACTGGTTTATTTATTGTCCACAAAGGCCGAAGTAGTGGAAAAGAAATGGGAGACTGGAAGGGGACCTCATTCTTCCACTTGATCTCTGGGAATTTTGGGGTACCTGGGATGGCAAATACTATTTCACTCTATGGTCCCTGAAAGAGTTCCGAATGCCCTCCAGAGAGGCCAGTGCACACAAGTCCTCACACAGACACACACATGCATGGAGGCAATAAATATTTTCCGTACCAAAGTGCCCCCAACCTGATACCTCAGGTGGGGTCCCTCCAAAGGGGAGGGGTTAAGTGCTCAGTTTTTCAGGGGTGGGAAAGGGCTGCTGGGGAAAGGAAGGGTCGGACTCTGTCTCTACTTGTTGGTTGGAGGTTCATCTTGGAGGTCTTCCCTAGAAGCGAGGGTTGGGTGAAATCAGCTGTTTTGCTATAGGCCTAAGCTGCTCTTTCACAGATGGCGGCCAAGTCTGGGGCCATGTCCCTTAAGAAGAACCTCATGACTGTCCTTAGAGAGACAGAGTGTAGTGCTTGATGCTAATACTGGTTTGGTTGGCAGCAGCAAGAGGGTTGACTAGGGATGTCTCAACACCCCAGGGTGATGCTCACAGTAATTGGTGTTCCCCTACAAAGGGGGAGGCAAGAAAGGCCAGCCTAGCAAGCAGAACTGTCTCTGGCAGCAAGAGAAGCCCTGGTGCTCAGGAGAGAGGCTATGGCATCAGTGCTTAAAATGCCAAGAGCCTGGTCTTTGCAACTAGGGCCCAAACAATGGCACTAGAAGCTGGGAATGATTCTTAGCATAGGAGGCTGGTCCCTTGGCAACTCCTTAGCACAGGAGCTCAGCCTGAGCAACTCTGGTCAGTTCCTTTTAGGTCATCAGGGCACTGCCTTAGTAACTTGGAATCCAGTCACCAGTAACCAGAACCTGGTCCTTAGCAACCAGGAAGCAATTCCTTATTAGCCAGAGTCCAGCACCTGCTTCAAGGACTCAGAGACACACATTGATCTGCTTGGAGAGTTCTCTCTCCAGATCCAGGATGAGTGCATCAAAGTCTTTGAGATTCAGGTGTGGGTTGAAGGGTGCATCAAACTCATCTTCGAAGTCAGTAGTGCCCCTCTGCTCTCGGGTCTCATCATCATCTTCCTCACTGTCTGTCACGTGGTCATAGTCAGGCCCCGATAGGAAGTCCCGTCCATGCGGCAGTAAGTCTCTTCCACACACACTCCAGTCGCCTGCATAGCGGTTGCTTGGGGGGCTTTCAGGGCCCTCGCGACCTCGGGGCCGAGTCACCACTTCGGGGCCCACCAGTGGCAAGTGCAGAGGCGGCTGTCGTTTGGGTCGCAAATAAGGTGCTATGTCCGAGGCCTCTGGTGGTCGGCGGGTATCTGCGGGGGTTCACAGGGAGGGTTATGAGATGTGATGCAGGGAAGTAGCATCTAGGTGCCTGATTGGCCTTCAGAGAGGCAAGCTTACAAGTTTACCCTAAAGGGGCGTGGCCTTCCTTATATTCCAGCCCATGATTAGCTAGTAGGGAAATATATCAGAGAGGCTGATAGGAATGGTCGATGTTCACCTGGCCAAGACTGTAGCAGGTAATGCAGGACTTCGATATGGCGCTTGAAGTCCACAGCGCTGGTGACGCCTGGGCCTGAGCTACGGAGCCGCGGCCGAGCCGGTGTCTGTCTTGCTGGCAACAACACTGGTCCAAAGCACACTGCCAAGTTCTGCGGGGTCATGCGGTTGTGGGTGTGGAAGGAAGAAACGAGGCGCAGGTGGTCCAGGAGAAGCGTCAGTGTGGCCTGTGGAGAGGGTTGCGGGGGGAGAGGGGGCACGAGGGGGGTAAACCTGAGCCTGTTGCACTTTGTGGGACACTTAGGGGTGGCTTAGAGTGGAGAAACTTTGGCACAAGTTTTCATAGCCATAGGGAGGTGTTAGTATTTAGGAATGTATTTTGCTGAATACAGATATTTTGTTGAAATTAAGGCCAAGGACAATTTAGCTTTGGACTGGAAGGGTTTGAACTCCAACCCACTCCATGTTAGGCAATATTAGCATGAACTTTATTTTACAGATGAACAGAAGCACAGTTTCAAGGACTTTCTCAAGATCCCACAGCCAGGAATTTCCCTTGCTTTAGACTGGCAGACCTGCTTGCTCAGTTTGCTACACAGCCCAGGCTGCCTTGGAAGTAGCTATGGATCTTAGGCTGGTCTCCAACTCGAAATCCTCTTGCCTTTGACTCAAGTGCTAGGAGTAGAGGCACATAACACTATGCCTGCCTCAAGTGTGAGTTTTGGACCAATCTTGGCTGTTTGACCTTGGGAAAATCACTAAACTGAGCCTTGGTTTCCTAATCCAGGGACTGACATGAGCTTTGCTGGGATGTGATGATCCCTTATGCTCACCACATCTCAGGCATGGCTAAAGTGCTTCACTGCTATCAGCTACTCTATATCAAATGTCCCAATGTTCCCAGCAGGGTCACTCACTCTCTCCACATCTGGCAGGCAGCTGAGGAGCCCTCTGGTGCCCTCAGGACCCAGGGAAGCCCTGCTTGGATGTCCTTGGGCCATGGCCTCCAGCACCACCTGGTAGAGGGGCTGGGTGATGAGCGGAGTAGGCAGCTCCCGGAGATAATCCTTGAGGATGCCTGTGGACAGAGGGGCCCCACTGGTTAAAACACCCTGGCTCCTGAAACCAGAGGGGTCACTGGGCTGGCAGTAGTAGTGGGAAGAGGGCAGGTATAAGAAGTGAGAACAAGATCAGAGAGGAGGGAGGAGGTTTCATTGGGGAAGGGAACGAGCAGGCAGGGGAGAGGGGCTATGTTGACCTGTGATGACATTGATATCAGGGTACACATCTTCGGAGAGGCACACAGCTGCACTATCCTGCTCAAAGGCATCCCGAAGCTCTTTCTTCACTGCTGCTGAGCCACACAGACGGTACAGCCCCACTACCTGGGGATACAGACAGAGAAAGGATGTCTTCCTGCAGCCACAGGCAAGGACTGTTGGGTTGGGGCTGGATGTCTGGACAAGGGTGACAGTGGCTGTTTTGGCCTGGGAGGGTGAGACCATTCACACTCATCTTCACTGGCTGCCTTCCCACAGATGCAACAGCTGTCATAAGTGTCCCTGGGCCAGGACTAGTAGCTCAGCACAGCAGTTCAGCCAGGACAGGAGGATCTCCTGGGCCATAGGCTACAGAGTGTGCTCAAGGCCAGCCTGGGCTGCTTAGCGAAAGCCTGTCTCCAAAAGTAAAAAGGTGGCTGGGAGTGTAACTCAATGGTAAAGTGCTTGCTGAGCATGTATGAGGCCCTAGGTTCAGTCCCCCAGCATCAGAAAAAACCAACATCCCAGATACACACCTAGCTTTCTAAATCCCTTAGTTTGGACCACCTCCTCTGACTTCACAGTTCATATCTTCCAGGAAGCCCTCTTTGACTAGCTCAGACCCCACCCCCTTTCATTTCATTTATTTATTTATTTGTTTGTTTATAAAGAGTCTTACTGTGTTGCTCAGCTGCCCTTGGATTCTCCATCTTGCCCTAGCATTTCTAGTGCTGGGACGAGTACCACCATGCTAGGCTACCTCCTTTCTTAACTACCCTCTGAGCTACAGTTTGGCATCCGCGAACTGTCTGTCATTTCTCTCACTCCAGGAGACTGAGCTCTGTGAGGGCTGAGATACTGTAATAAAATGGACAGATGATCCGTGGGTCCTGGTGCTGTGGGGGAGGATTTCTTTTCCCTCAGGTGAGTGTTGGATCCCAGAACAGCTCAGGTTGGTGAAGGGGTTCCAGGGAGTAAGGTAGCAGTAGCGGGTACTGATGCTCACCCGCAGCCCGCGGCATTCGATTTGCCCCACACACTTTCGAATGATGAGAGGCACCTGGCCAGGCGACTGTTCACGTTCTACCAGTAGCTGCAGAGGGAGCCCGAAGACACGGGGCTCCACTGTGTCAGGGGCCTCTTGCTGTTCAGACAGTGTTAGCTTGGCATAAAGAAGTCCCTGGGGTTCCAGACGAATGGCCAATTGTTGGGCCTGGCACCCTAAAGATGCAAGGACTGAGTTAGTTCTGTCCCAAAGGTTCTTGTGTCCTGGCTCTCCTCATCTGGGACAACCCTCCCTCGTGGAGCCCAGCCTTCCTGGGTGCTGTGGGATGTCTTGGTGTTGCTTTTCCTTCCTCGAAGTCCCATGTCTTACCTCGAAAGATGGTTGGCAGTAACACAGTGCCCTGGGCGCAGGGCCGGTGCCGCCTTACACCGGGATCCCATGCAAGTACCAAGGCCCGCAGCAGCCGAGCAGCCTCCAGCTCCAAGTGGAAGGTGTGGTCCAGTCTCAGGAAGTCTGGTCCACCTCGAAGTGGCCCTGTGCGGGCCCGAGTTACCCCATCCACTTGGAGAAGGCAGCAGAGATCTCGAGGAGTGGCCCCTGGAGTTGGTCGCAGACCCCCTAGCCCATACAGGTGCAGGCTGAGACGCCCCCAGAGTGCAGCTGGAGGCGCCCGAGCTGATGAGCCCACCTCATAGGGCCGGAAGGCAGTGGGTGATGGTGGTCCCCCAGGACGCTCCGGAGAATCACCATCGCTGAGGTACCCACCCCTTGGGCTCCTAGTGCCTCCGGCCACTGATGCCTGCCCAGGAGTCCCCACGCTGCTGTCCAGGTGGTAGCGGCTGATGACAGAGCCAGCTGGGGCAGTTCTCTCTCGTTCCCGGGCAGTGCGGGTACTTCTTAAGCTCAGGCGGCGCCGTAGCTCTGGCAGCTTCTTCATCTTCATAGAGAGGCGCCTAGCAGGGCCTGGGGACTTGGTACGGGAAGTTTTGGTAGAGGGGCTGGTAGAGACTGTGCCTGTAGGGAGAGCAAATCTCAGGTGGGGTATGATGCTTGTAGTCCCTAGGGGGCTGGGTATGAGCCTTGGGTGCACCTGCTTTGGAGTGTGAGGTTTGCGCATGCTTGCAAGTGGGAATGAGTGAAACGCTTTGCGCCTACCTTGGATGATTGAGCCTTCTGTATCAGAGGAGGCTGGCTTTGATCCCAAGGGCTCAGATGCTGGTGGTCTGGGGTCTTCTTCAGGGATGGGGTTGTACCAAATCTCACCAGCAGGCTCCCTACTGCTAGGTGTTCCAGGCCCCAAAGATATCTCCTCTGGTGGTTTGGCTCCACTTAGCACCCACCGACGGCTGCTGGGCTCCAGGCTTTGCAGGTAGGCCCCCCAAGCAGGGCTCCGAGGTGCCTCTGAGCTGGGAGGTCCCTCTGCTCCAGCCTGGGACCCTTCAATGATTTGAGGCTCTGGTTCTGGGGGGTTGGGCTCTGAGCGCTGGGCTGGGCGGCCTGGTGGAAAACGATGGGAGTAAGACCCAATGCTCAAGTCTGGCCCACAGCAACAGTCGAGCTAGTTTGCTTCAGCCCTCACTTACAGAGTCGATGGAAGCCCTTTACCATCCGGGAGCCTAAGTCGCTGCCCCTTGGGACCTATTGTTTTGCTTGGTCCTAGCAACTAACTAGTCAATACCTTCTCAGTCTCTAGTTTGGAGGTCCCCTGTCTCCAGCCCCTAGAACTCCAAGGGGAACTGTAACTAGCCGCGATTCCAGGTCAGATATTCTTGGAACCTCAGGTCATTTTAGCCCCGTTTCTCTTCTTGAGATCTCTCATTAATCCTGGTTTGGAGTCTCATGTCTGTTACTTCTCATTGAGTGGTCTTAAGTGAGTCATTTTCGTGAGCCCCATGTCCTGTTTATAAGGAAATTATGTGTGCCCCCCAGGCTTGATTGAGGGAGCTCAGTGTGAGAAGCAGTGTTAGACAATAGGGTTTGCAGCCCAGCTCATTGCCCCAGGAGTTGCTGCGGAATTGAAGGCAGGACAGGAAATATGACAAGAAGTGCTGGTTTCTTTCTCATTTAGCCCCCTCTACCATTTTCCAAATTCTGCCCCAAGGTCCTCCCAGACCTTGCTCCTCAGCCCATGCCAGGTTTCTATACTCAGTGCCCTATACACTCCTGGCACCCCCACCCCCACCCCGTCTTGGCTCCATTCTCTCCCTGACATCATGGTTGATTTCCTGTGTGTGTTTATGTGTGGGCACCCGGGTCCCTTCTCTGGTCCTGGGAACTTTGGGACTCACCGGGAAAGGCCAGGGAGGAGGGGTCAGGCTCGACTGGTTCCTTTCCAGGCTCCCTACCCCATACAGCTATAGCTTCTCCAAGGTTCTGTCTTGCTTGCCTATAGACCCCCAGATTTAAGCACCTCCTATTCCTACCCTCTAGCACTCTGCTTCACGTCTGTAATCAGTGGCATAATCCAAAGGATTGTTTAAAGTCAGTTTACAGGCCCTGGACAAATCACCCAACAGCCACATGCCTCAGTTTCCCTTTCTGAGTAAGGAGGTCAGTTTCTTGGGGCTGCCTACGGTAGGTGCGGCTGCACCCTCTGGTGCGGTGATGGCACGGAGGTGGGGAAAGGCTGCAATAACAGGTATAACCCCGGAGTACCTTCCTCGGGTACAGGAGTGCGTCCCCCATCTCTCATCCTACAGGGCTCCCAGTGCCCACCGCCTGGGTGGCACAGCGGGTCCTCCGGCCACCCGCCAGGCGTCCCGTCGAGGCCCCATTTCCTGTCAGGGGCGAGGCTCTGCTCCCGGGCCTCCCAAGGAACCCGCGGGGCTGGTATCTTAGGCCAGCCGCACATAACGGTCCGCTGCCCCCCGCCTTGCAACGATCTGGTCCATATTCCTCTCCTGCAGCAGGGCTCAGCCCCGGCTTACTCTCCCAGGTTTCGCTGCGTTTCCTACCGCTGATCTGGGGACCCCAGGCCGGGCGGGGCTCTCATCTCCTCCTCCCCGCGAGCACCCGCACTCACCGCGCTCCTTCGCATCTGACTTTTTCCGAGGAAGTTTCTCCCGGCCCCGCAGGCGGGAGAAGGTCTTCCTGAGCAGC
>LOJH01029097.1:0-10897 GCA_001685095.1 Ellobius talpinus | reverse complement strand
CAAGAGCTAGTTCCAGGACAGGCTCCAAAGCTACAGAGAAACCCTGCCTCAAAAGAAAAAACAAACCCCAGGAGGAATGGCATGCTGCTTCCTTACTCACTACATCCTTGTCTTCCTACAGATCTGATTTGTATACACTGTAACCACTGTTTACCTAAGACCTTCTGGATCCAGACCAAGGGCTGCCGCTCATTGAACTCTTCAGCACATGAGTACCATAATGCTGCCACTATGCAAGATATTTGGCTGAGCATTCAGGTTTCCCATGGCACCAGGCAGGTGTTACACACTTATCAGGTCACACAAACTATGAAACATGGTGGCTTGGCATTGAGAGAGTGGTATGTCTGAAATTCAGGAAACCAACAATCATCTTTTCCTTCTTGAGGCATAGTCTCATTGAGTAGCACAGGCTGGCCTGGGACTCGCAATCCCCTCCCTGGCATATGCTATCATGCCCAGCTCAATAATTTCCTTTTCTGTTGTTATAAATATACACCGATATTTTATAGTAAACACTTTACTAATGGGAAAACATAGACTTCAGATACTGAACTAAATTAATGTTAATGCCAGCATATCCCTGAATCCAGCAGAATTCACCCAGGAGCTTCAAATTGGCAGAGGAGGGTAAGGTTATAATTTACATTACCCAGAGTCAGCTCAGCTAAATTCCTGTTTAGCTGATTGACAGTAATAAAATTTGAAGATCATGCCTGACCTTCAAAGGTGAGGGTTTAACTCTCTTGGTGCTTAATTAGCATGTTTGAGGCAGGCCCTGATTCACTCTCCAGCACTGTATACATAAACACACATAATGACTGTGCCTTCAAGTTGCCTGGGATTATTTTCATTGGAAGGCTACAGTACTTTACTCAAATTTAATTGGACTTGCAAAGTATTCATGGATCATAAAAATAAGAAATAGGTGTCTTGGGGCTGGTGAGATGGCTCAGTAGGTGAGGGCCTGCTGCTTGTTAGGGTTTCTGTCCTGCCCCGTTCCCACAGCTGGTAAGCCCAAAAGAAATTACACAGAGAGTCTATATTAATGATAAACTGATTGGCCCATTAGCTCAGGCTTCGTATTAGCTCTTATAACTTATTAGCTCTTACAACTTATATTAACCCATTATTCTCATCTATGTTAACCACATGGCTCAGTACCTTTTTCAGTGGGGCAGATCACATCCTGCTTCTTTGGTGATTTGGGAAGGACTGCAGAAAGAGCTTCCTTCTTCCCAGAATTCTCCTGTTCTCATTACCCCGCCTCTACTTCCTGTCTGGTTTTTCCGCCTATACTTCCTGCCTGGCTATCAGCCAATCAGCGTTTTTTTTAAAAAATATAATTGACAGAATACAGACAATTCTCCCACACCAAGGGTACTTGTTGCCAAGCCTGATAAACCCAAGTTCGAGCCCTGAAACCCATATGGTGGAAGGAGAGAACCAAGCCTCACAAGTTGTCCTTTGACCTCCACATGCCCCCTCATATATACACAGACACCCACACAATAAATACATAAATACAAAAAAGTATTTTTAAATAGTAAAGAACAAAGATGGCTTGGCTCTTTTATTTCTGCTAGCTTCCAGCTTAGCTTTGTTATTCCATAAAGGCAATTCATCACCTGCCTTGCCTGATGTGGCATCACTTTCAGACACCTTCTCCACAAGGTCTCCCTGTCTAGAATTCAGTGTGGGAAGGACCTGATGCTGTGTCTCTGGAGTACAACCTGTTGGGCTTCTGGGCAGGGACAGTGCCTTAGTGATAATGCACTTGCCTAGCCAGCTTCTGTCTGGGTTTGATCCCAGCACTGAAAAATCAAGGAATGCCCTTCCTTCAGCAGGATTCTGCCAGATGGCTCTTCAGGAACCAGTTAGGCATGTTTTCTGTCTTTAACCTTCCTAAAAATAGGGTGACTATTTTCACTAAAGGGCTTTGAAGAAAAGAAAGCTTAGTTTTATATTTATTTTTACATATTGGCATTACAGGCTACATTTCCTAATAGTCACTAGAAAGGGATTTATGTACTTCCTGCAAAGAATGCACTCTGCCTTAGAATATAACTTCCTAATTCTTTCCCTTCCCCCAGCACTGGAGGCAGCTGTGGCAAGTGAGTAGCATGTAAAGTTCTGACAGATACCTGTGTCTTGCAGGAAGGAGGCTGCAGTCTTGAATTCCCTGGTGGAGGACGGACTTCATTCTTTGGTCTTGCTCCTCCGATGATGAAAGTGTGACTGACTGCTGGCATCTTGATGAGCTCCAGAGGTCACAGCACGCTCCCACGGACTCTCATGGCTCCTCGGATGATTTCCGAGGGAGACATAGGAGGCATTGCTCAGATCACCTCCTCTCTCTTCTTGGGCAGAGGCAGTGTGGCCTCCAACCGGCACCTCCTCCAGGCCCGGGGCATCACTTGCATCATTAATGCTACCATTGAGATCCCCAACTTCAACTGGCCCCAGTTTGAATATGTTAAAGTGCCTCTGGCTGACATTCCTCATGCACCCATTAGATTGTACTTTGACACTGTGGCTGACAAGATCCACAGTGTGAGCAAGAAGCATGGGGCTACCTTGGTGCACTGTGCTGCAGGAGTGAGCCGCTCGGCCACCCTCTGCATTGCGTACCTGATGAAATTCCACAATGTGTGTCTATTGGAGGCGTACAACTGGGTGAAAGCCCGGAGGCCTGTCATCAGGCCCAACGTGGGCTTCTGGAAGCAGCTGATAGACTACGAGAGCCAGCTTTTCGGGAAGTCGACCGTGAAGATGATACAGACACCCTATGGTGTCATTCCAGACGTTTATGAGAAGGAGTCCCGACACCTGATGCCTTA
Organism: Ellobius talpinus; assembly: GCA_001685095.1. Classification (NCBI taxonomy): domain Eukaryota; kingdom Metazoa; phylum Chordata; class Mammalia; order Rodentia; family Cricetidae; genus Ellobius; species Ellobius talpinus. Next base: position 8,057 of record LOJH01029097.1, on the reverse strand, counting down.
CTGGGGGATTTAGTGCTGCCGCAGCTGGCATCCACAGCCCCTCAGCAGCACCAGCATCCGCCACACACAGTCTTCTCCCTCTTCCTCTCTCTGGTTCTCCCGCGAGTGTTTCTACACTGGGTGTTCGGGTTTAAGAGATGTGGAGGGGAAACACATACATTGCTAGTAAAATTTTTTAAAACTAGCATTTTGAAATAGCAAACATGAAAATCTTTAACTGGCCTTTAATCCTTTATAAGACCTGGAACAGTGTAGGATACTGTTCCTGCTTTCTTTCTGGCTCCCAAGCCTTTTGGAGCCTTGGCAGGTACAGGAAGAGTCCATTGCAATGATTCCCTTGGGCCCTGATTAACCTTCTAGAGACCAGCTTTGCCCATGGCTCCTGGCTGGATAGATGTTTAAGGATATCAAGGCCATCTCAGTCTCTACTGGATTAGCCTGGTCCTTTCTTTTCCTCTGTTATTTAGCGATTCTATAAGTTAAGTTAACCACTGTTATTTAGTTGATAAGTGATTATGATGAAATCTGTTGCAAAGACCCTCTTGAAATCAGTGTGCCCTGGGATTATATTAGCATTATTTTTTAATAAATCTATCTGCTTAACATAAGCCCTTTACTAATCATTTCAGGTGTGTGTGCATGTGTGTCATTACTCCAGTCACTGTTCCGCTGTGGCCATTAGGATGGTCATGGTCCGTACTTAAAATAGAAACCCTGGCGGAATCATGTCGGCATTTCACACCCCTGCAGACAAGCAGGAATCGGTATCATCAGCATGTGGGTGTAGGTGCATCCAACCTGCAGCACATGAGCAGTAAGATCCCAGGATAGCTGTGAATGTGGCCCCCGCATCATAGCAGACGAAAGTCAAGTCACAATGTAAAAAGGTTGGACACTCCTGCTGGCAAGCACACACACACACACACACACACACACACGGATGAAAGGTGTTACATTCCATTTTGTCTTGGTAAATCAAAGTGTCAAGTCTACCATCAAAGAAACAGAACACATGCCTTTGCTCATCTAGTAACACAGAACTTCTCTATAGCATAAGCAAAGAGCAATAGCCTTCCTTAGCTTTATTCCTTGTTTCACAGTGAACCAGCTGCCATAGCCCATCAGGGTAGCAGCAGAAGTCTAACAAGCTTTCCTAGGTGACTTCTGGGAGGCCAGGCAGCCCACTGTCTGAGAGGAGAGCCAGCCAGTGCTTTTTCATTTGATTTGCGGGGTAGCTGGTCATGTGTTCATGGAATGTCTGTTTTAACAAAATACAAACATGCCAGTGACATATATAAATGATTTCTGTCTTGCAAATTTTACCTCGTTTATTGCAATGTTTTTCCATCAAGATTTTACTTTTTCCTGTTTTATACTACTTATCTACCCTTATGCACACATCATAAACAGGAAATTTTAAAACAATTTCTCTGGGAAATCAGAGGAGCATATATGTAACATTAGCACATGACCAAAAACAATCCAGAGAGACTGGCTTTTCATCATGAAGCCAAGCTCTGAATAGGAACCCCATAGTAATCATTGTACTATAGAAAGAAAATACTTGCTGATATCCTTTGTTATTAAGAAAAACTTTGCTGTGAAAACCCTGGCAAGGGTTGGGGAGATGGCTTGGTTGGTAAAATGATTGCTGTGTAACCATAAGGACCTGAGTTCATTCTCAGAACCCACATAAAAAATGCCAGATATGCACTCCAGACCCTCAGCTCCTCCAAACCCAATCCCCAACTCTGCAACAAAAACCTGCTGCAGCCTCCTTCCCCCTCCCCCCACCTCCAGTGGATCACGCAGATCTTTTGCTCCTAACCTCCCCCTCCCCCCATTGTTTTATTCCACCTTTCCAGCAGGCCCTCCATGGGCTACTCTAACAGCAGAAGCAAGGAGGCTCAAGGGTAAGCCTATTCCTGCAAGCCCAGCCCCTCCCCCACATTCCCAACTCGGTAGCAGACCTTTTGTTGTGGCTTCTCATTCTCTGTCCCCATTCCCAGGGGTCTAAGTAGACCCAGGAGGAACACCCTACTTTTCTTCCTCTTTTGGACCCCGTTACCCTGCCTCCCCACTTCCCGGCCCATCTCCATTCCTAAGTGTCAGCTCCCAATATCCAAAAATACATTTTACCTGGAACCACCAGTGACCACACCTAATCAAGATCTAAGAATTTCCTACCAGGCCAACACTCTTCTAAGAACTAGAAAGGGCAACAGAAACCAAGTAACAAACACCCAACCAAGACAAGACCAGATATCAGCACCTAGAATTACAATCTTTCCACTCACAAATGCTTAGATACTTGGGTAAAAACATAGTAACAGCCAGGACATGTCTCCACTAAAGTCCAGCAACCCTACCACAGCAAGCTGTGAGTATTCCAACATAACTGAAGCACAAGAGAAAAACCTTAAAATAGCCTTTATGAATATGATAGAGGTCCCTGAAGAGGAAGTTAATAAACCCCTTAAAGAAATCTATGAGAACACAAACAATGGAAGGAAATGAGGAAACACACAAAAATAGTTCAAGACCTGAAAATGGAAAGAGTCAATAAAGAACACCCAAACTGAGGGAAATCTAGAAGCGAAAATTCAGGAACTCAAGAATCTCAGAGGCAAGTCTTGCCAACAAAATACAAGAGATGGAGAGAGAATCTCCAGTACTGAAGACATGATAGAAGAAATGGATACCTCAGTGAAAGAAAATGTTAACTCTAAAAATTCCTGGCACAAAATATCCAGGGAAACTAGAATACTATGAAAAGATCAAATCAGCCAGGCAGTGGTGGCACACTCCTTTAATCCCAGCACTAGGGAGGAAGAGGCAGGTAGATCTCTGAGTTTGAGGCAAGCCTGATCTATGAGAGCTAGTTCCAGGACAGCCAAGATGACACAAAGAAACTCTGTCTTAAGAAACAAACAAACAAACAAACAAATCTAAGAATAATAGGAATAGAAAAGAAGAAACCCAGGTCAAAGGCACAGGAAATATTTTCAACAAAATCATAAAATTTCCCTAACCTAAAGAAGGAGATGGCTATCAAAATACAAGAAGCATACAGAACCGGAAAAGAAAGTCCCCTTGGCACATAATAATCAAAACACTAAATGTACAGAACAGAGAATATTAAAAGCTGCAAGGGAAAAAGACCAAATAACATATAAAGTGCAACAGACTCTAAGAGACCACAGATGGTAGTGGCAGTTCAGATTATTATACCCAGCAAAATTTTCAATCATAGTAGATGGAGAAATAAGTCATTCCATGACAAAAAAAGCAATATCTATCTACAAATCCAGCCCTACAGAAGGCCCTAGAAAGAAAATTCCAACACAAAGAGGTTAACTATGCCAGGTTGGTGGCACACACCTTTAATCTCAGCACTCAGGAGGCAGAGGCAGGTGGATCTTTGAGTTTGAGAACAACCTGGTCTACAGAGTGAGTTCCAGGACAGCCAGGGCTACAAAGAGAGACCCTGTTTGGGGAAAACAATAACAAAGAGGTTAACTACACCCAAGAAAATACAGGGAATAAAAGGAAATAAGTAATCCTAGACCAGCAAATCAGAAAATTTAAAAGAAATGAACAATTTTCTTGATACACTTACCAAAGTTAAATCAAGATCAGATAAGCAATCCCAGCACTCAGGAGGCAGAGTCAAGTGGATCTCTGTGAGTTTGAGGCCAGCCTGGTCTACAAAGCAAGTTTCAGGACAGTCAGGGCTACACAGAGAAACCCTATCTTGAAAGAGAGAGAGAGACAGAGACAGAGAGAGAGAGACAGAGATTCAGTTTCCCTTATGAACACAGATGCAAAATTTTTCAATAAAATACTTGCAAACTGAATCCTAGAACACATCAAAAAGATCATCCATTGTGATCAAGTAGGCTTCATCCTAGAGATCCAGAAATGTAGGGATGGTTCACAAATGTTCTGAGACAGGGTTTTTCAGTGTTGCCTTGGCTGGTCCTTGAACTCACAGAGATCCACCTGCCGAGTGCTGGGATTAAAGGTATGCATCACTACCACCACCACCCAGCCAAGACATGTAAATTGATAAATGTAATCCATCATATAAACAGAGAGACAAAAAACACATGATTATCTCATTAGATACAGAAAAGGCCTTTGATAAAATCCAGCACCCCTTCACGATAAAAGCCCTAGAGAGATCAGGGATACAAGGGGCATACCTAAACATAATAAGGGCAGTTTACAGCAAGCACATAGCCAACATTAACCTAAGAGTGTCCACCCCACCAAAAGCAATCTATTGATGCAATGCAATTCATATCAAAACTCCAACACAGTTCTTCACAGACCTTGAAGGGACAATTTTCAGCTGCATGTGGAAACATAAACCCAGGATAGTTAAAACAACCCTACACAATAAAAGAGCTGCAGAAGGTATCACTGCCCCCGATTTTAAGTTTATTACAGAGCAACAGTAATAAAAAACAGCATGGTATTGGCGCAAACACAGATATGTTTATCAATGGAATCCAGTTGAAGACTCAGACATAAATCCACATGCCTATTGACACCTGATTTTTTTAAAGATTTATTTATTTATTATATAGTGTTTTGCCTACATGTATGCCTGCAGGCCAGAAGAGGGCACCAGATCTCATTCTAGATAGTGGTGAGCCACCATGTGGTTGCTGGGAATTGAACTCAGGTCCTCTGGAAGAGCAGTAAGTGCTCTTAATGGCTGAGCCATCTCTCCAGCCCAGACACCTGTTTTTTGATAAAGAAGCCAAGACCACTTAATAAAAGACAGCATCTTCAACAAATGGTGATGGTCTAACTGAATGCCTCATGTAGAAGGATGCAAATCAATCCATTATCACCTTCCACAAAACTCAACAACAAATGGGATCTCAACATAAAACCAGATGCATTGAACCTGACAGAAGAGAAAGGGGGAATAGCCTTGAACTTATTGGCACAGGAAAAGACTTTCTTTTCTTTTTCTTTTTTCCTTTTTTTTGTTTTTTTGTTTTTGTTTTTCAAGACAGGGTTTCTCTGTGTATCTTTTGCTGTCCTGGAACTCACTCTGTAGACCATGCTGGCCTCAAACTCACAGAAATCCACCCGCCTCTGCCTCCAGAGTGCTGGGATTAAAGGCCTGCACCACCACACTCAGCTAGAAAAACACTTTCTGAACAGAATGCCATTAGTGCACGTACTAATATCAACAATTAATAAATGGGAACTCATAAAACTGAGAAGTTTCTGCATGGCAAAGGACACTGTTATTCAAAGTGACAGCCTACATAAAGGGAAAATATTTTTACCAACTATACATCTGATGAAGGGATAATATCCACAATACATAATAAACTTAAAAAACCTAGATATGAAGAAAACACATAACCCAATTAAAAAATGGGTAACAGATCTAAACAGAGGTCTTTGTCACTGTTCTATTGCTGTAAAGAGATAATCATAACCAAGGTAACTCTTATAAAAGAAAGCGTTTGGGGCTAGAGAGATGTCTCAGTGGTTAATTCAGTTCCCAGCACCCACATGGCAGCTCACAACTGCCCGTAACCCCAGTTCCAGGGGATCTAACACCCTCACACAGACACACATGCAGGCAAAGCACCAATGCACATAAAATTAAAAAAGAAAGCATTATTTAGGGGCTTGCTCGGTTTCAGAGGCTTGGTCTAATGTCACAGCTGGCAGCATGGCAAGCGGAGAGCACAGCAGCAGGCAAGCATGGTCCTGGAGAAGGAGCTGGGAGCTACATCCCGATTTGTAGGCCAAGAGGAAGAGACAAAAGAAAACTGGGTCTGGCTTAGGTTTTAGAAATTTCAAAGCTCACTCCCAGTGACACACTTCCTCCAACAAGGCTACACCTCCTGATCCTTCTAATCCTGTGAAATAGAGCCACTCTTGGCATCTAAGCACTCAAATATATGCGCCCATGTGGACCTTTTTTAAGCCACCACAACAGATACAACAGAGTTTTTTTGTTTTTCGAGACTCACAGAGATCTGCCTGCCTCTGCCTCCTGAATGCTGGGATTAAAGGTGTGTGCTACCACCACCCAGCTCCAGTTGAGAATTCTTAAAAGAGGAAATTTGAAAGGCTGAGAAATACTTAAGGAAATATCCAGCATGCCAGGTGGTGGTGGTGCATGCCTTTAATCCCAGCACTCAGGAAGCAGAGGCTGTGAGTTTGAGGACAGCCTGGTCTACAGAACAAGTTCCAGGACAGGCTCCAAAGCTACACAGGGAAACCCTNTCACAGAGATCTGCCTGCCTCTGCCTCCTGAATGCTGGGATTAAAGGTGTGTGCTACCACCACCCAGCTCCAGTTGAGAATTCTTAAAAGAGGAAATTTGAAAGGCTGAGAAATACTTAAGGAAATATCCAGCATGCCAGGTGGTGGTGGTGCATGCCTTTAATCCCAGCACTCAGGAAGCAGAGGCTGTGAGTTTGAGGACAGCCTGGTCTACAGAACAAGTTCCAGGACAGGCTCCAAAGCTACACAGGGAAACCCTGTCTCAAAAAAACAATCCCCCCCAACAAAAAACCCAAATCAACATTCTTAGCCATCAGGGAAATACAAATCAAAACTGCTCTGAGATTTTATCTTATACCTGTCAGAATAGCTAAGATCAATAAAATAATGACAGCTCATGCTGGTGAGGGAAGGGGAATGAACATTGGTCCCTTGTTGGTGGGAGTGCAAATTTGTGCAACCACTATGGAAATCAGTGTGTTGGTTCCTCGGAAAGCTAGGAATCGTTCTACCCAAAGATCCAGCTATACCACTCTTGGGCATAATAAACCCAAAAGACATTTTTACCACAGAGCTATTTGTTCAATCATGTTTATTGATGCTCTATTCATAGTAGCCAGAAATTGGAGACAACCTAGATGTCCCTCAACAGAAGAATGGATAAAGAAAGTGTCACACATTTACACATTGGAGTATTACTCAGTCATTTAAAAAAATGAAATTCACAGGCAAATGGATGGAACTAGAAAAAAATCATCCTTAATGAGGTAACCCAGACCCAGAAAGACAAATATGCTAAATATTCGTTTCTATGTGGATATTAGCTGTTAAGTCAATGACAATCAAGCTAAAGTCCATAGAACCACAGAGGCTGAGTGTAGAGTAAGGAAGTAGTGGGTATTGTTAGGAAAGGGAAATAGAACAGATAGTTATGGATGGATGGGAGGGCTAGAACAAGAGGATCAGGTAGGGAAGAAGGAACAGAGGGATAAGGGAGAAAGAATGGGGAGAGATGGCTAAAATTAAGGGCCATCTGAGGGGTGATATGGAAACCTAATACAGAGGGAGTTTCTTAAAATATATACATGCATGAAAGTGATCTCAATGTAATCATCAAATAACAGGGGAGACAAAGTTCCAGCTGGACATCTCGTCACCAAATCAAGCTTCCAGTACCAGGACTGGGTTACATTTCATTGTGTTGTTGACCAAAAGAGTCCCATGGGAATCCCCAAACCACCCAGGCTGTTGCCAAGAGTATAGGTTGCTCTCCACAAACTGACAGCAAGGCCCCATTGCTGAAGACAACTACCCAATATGGAGAAGTTGAGTTGGTGCCTATATAGAAACCTCCATCCCTATGTTTTAGCATCTTTGGTACAGGAAGGTACTTGGCACACTGCCAAAAGAGAAGCATAAACCCCAAGGCAGTCACAAATCCTGTTATCTACAATGGTGTCCTGCCTGCAGGATATGTTAGGGCAATGGTGGCACAAAGCTTACAGGAGTAACCAACCAATATCTGGTTTGACTTAAGACCCACTCCACAAGATGGAGCCCATACCCAACACTATTTGGGTCACCAAGAAACTAGACAGCCCAGGGACCTAGGGAGGGCTCTGGGAACCCCATGGAAGAGGAAGCAGAAAGAATGTAACAGCCACCATTTCCTCTAAATCAACATAAGCAAAACTCATTGTTGTGAGGAGTGCAGGGGGGGGGTGTTCTGTCCTTAGCCCGACCCAAATAGTGTTGGGTATGGGCTCCATCTTGTGGAGTGGGTCTTAAGTCAA
>LOJH01029096.1:324-11054 GCA_001685095.1 Ellobius talpinus | reverse complement strand
AAAGAAAGAAAGAAAGAAAGAAAGAAAGAAAGAAAGAAAGAAAGAAAAAAGCCTCATGTGGTGGAGTGCCATGTAAAATCAGCACTGGAGAGACCTTGACTGGGGGAGGGGGTTGTGGAGCTCGTGGTCCAGCAAGCCTAGCTAACTTGGTGAGTTCAGGCAGGAGAGATTACTGTCAGAAATAAAGAAACAAAGACAGAAAGAAAAAGAGAAAGGAAGAGAGAAAGAAATGAAGAGAGAAAGGAAGGAAGAAAGAAGGGAGGGAGGGGGGAAGTAGGGAGAAGAGAGGTAGAAAGGCAGGGAAGGAGGGAGGGAGGGATGGAAGGAATAAAAGAGAAAAAGATGGCAGCATCTGAAGAACAATACCTAATACCTAAGATCATTCTTTGGCTTCCATATGTGCATGTACACACACAGGAATAAATGCACACATACAGACACACACAAATTGTGGAAAAATCAATTACATCAGATATGTGCCAACGCCTCTTCCAACAGTGAAATGTTTGGCTCTATGAATCTGCTCACCTATACTCGCCTCACCTGAACTGTAAGGACAGTGACAGACTTTATCTCATAGGCTCTGAGAGACCTGAATAAAACAATACAAGCAAGAGCAATGTGAATTTTTCAGTGACAGTTGCCAAGAAAATATTATTACTTGACTTGCAAGCAAGTTTTTATTGGAAGTTTTAATGATACGTTGCCAACATCATTTGAAGTTCAGACTTGCAGTTGAACCCTAGAAATCTATTACATAGTAATCTTGGAGTGCACTCCATAAAAATTCCTTTATTTTACAGATAAGAATATAAAACACAGAACATTTAAGAAAGCNACATCCCCAATACATATTTAAAAATATAATTTTACAAAACTACCCCCTGATAACTAAATACCATCAAACAGAAGTATACGCCTCTCTTCAAGAAAGGAACTAACTCGAAGGACCAACAAACAAATCACTTGGAACCACAAGTTCTTCCAGATGTGTAATAGATACCGTGAGAAAATCAAAGGAGAGCAGAGCTAGCTTCTTCTTTGATTGCTGAGGCCAAGACCTGAGCTACAGCTCAGGGGTATACCTGTTGGCTGATGAACTATGTATATCACATAATGAGGCTCCAGAGTGCCTACTCAGAATGAATTCTCCTTGGATAAAGCATGTTTGTAGAAACATCAGCCTTGCATGGGTTTTGATGAATATAAAAATCAAATAGCACTTTTCAAGAATGCTCCCTTGTCCTTCCTGCTCTGTGCAGCCTCACCTCGTGGCTATTATGAGGGCTATAACTGGCAATGGGGAAGATTAAAGAAACATCTCAGGGATCTCCCAGCTCTTCAGGGCTCTGATTCTTTTCAATCTGCTCATATCCTTTACTGGCAAGTAAACTGCAATTGGCAGTGATCTTTGAAACTGGACTAATGGTCCTGTGATGCTGTGTGAATATTTCTTCCTTTGTGTGGATAAGAAAGAAAAGGATAATTTGTGACTCAGGGAGATGAGCAAAGAATTTGTTTGATAATCAGTCCCACATTAAATGCAGGACCCAAATAAAATAAATTCAACTTTGCTATCATAAGCATAATTGTTCCCTGTCCAGTTCCCTAGGACTCAGGATGGAGAGATAGCTTCCTAATTCTTTTAAACAGAAACTTTAACATTTCAATTTCCAAAACTGGTTATACATAATTACATATGGCATATACTACAGTCATTGGAAAGACGTAAAGGTAACTTCTGAATGGCATTTATAGTTAATCTCTTCAGATAAATTTGCACATATCTGCCCAAAACTCATTCCTAAAATCACATCTTCTGATCTTGTAAACTGTGCAAAGCCGGTCAGTCTCCACTTTTTGCAATGTCACAACCCTTTCTGTCCTTTTCCTGCAATGACAGGCGGCAAATTTAAATAAATAACTGTAGTTCTGGCATTCTCGAAACATACACACATTACATAGCTTCCCTTTACATTTCCGTGCTAGCCAATAGCAAAGTTATAGCAAGCAACATAAAGAGTCAACAAGTAGAAAGGACCTTGAAAATGAAATGAACCCATGAGGTCAATGCTGCCGTCATAAGTGACAGCTGACATCCAAGCAGAAGTCCAATGATCAGCCTCAAGCCACAGAGCTAAGAGGGAATCAGAGAAGTCAAGACTCCCTAAAATAGAGTTCTTTGAACCAAGGTTCTCAGTTTTTACAATAAACAAGGAAGATCTGGTTTACTTCATGGAAGAAATGTATTGGAAGACATTGATGGACAGAAACTGAACTGTAAGTCCTTGGGAACTAAAGCCATCCACCTGCAATCAGGAAGAAACACTCACTTGCCCATATAAAGCCCTTCTGCTTTCTTCCATATTGTCTTGTTCTTAACTCTCAGTGGGCTGTCTCATGGTGGCCAAATAAAGCCAAGTCAAGCAACTACAGGCCAGTTAGGAACAACCAGCTGAATTACTGTGGCTATCTAGGTGACCAAGGACAGTGGATGAACCCATTTTCTTGTTTTATAATCTGTTTATATTCAAGTCTCTATTTTATATTTAAGTTTCTACTTACTATTTAACAATATACACTTGTGGAGTATACTATGATGAATTTTATACTTTTTTACAAATACAATGCTTAATACTGTCAGTATAATTAGTATTTATAGCTCATTAAACACATTATCAGCTTTATTAACACATAATAATTGTACATATTTATGGGGTATAGCATGATATAGCAATATATGTTCATATGTGCAATGATCACATTAGAACAATTAACATTTCTGGATATTCATTATTGCTTCATGTTTGAAGCCTTTGAGCTCCTCACAAACTTCTAGTTAACCATAAAACTCTACAGTAATCTACTATGAACTAATTCTACATTATTGGGTTTTTTTCTGACCACACAATTAAATGACCTCATCTCTTCTTTCATGTGTCTTTATCCCTTGCTTTCAACAGCTTTCTCTTCTTAAAATCTGTCATCATTTGCACTGCATCACGTATTGCCTGCTTATGGCTTGTTCTCAACATAAACTACACATTGTGAACTCTATGCAGGCAAAATTTTCATGATGTTCACTACCCCATCTCTTGAAAATGTGTTCAGCCTGTGGCTATAATCATCTAACACTTGTAACATAAATCAGCAAATAGGTATCTTTTTTTAACATCAACTAGGTATGATCAACATCATCTTTCGATTGTGAGTATCTTTAAGGGTAGAACATTTCACAGCTTGAATTTTGTGCTTCCTGTACAGGCAATGTCATGATTGTCAGACGCTACTCCGTTTCTCCAGCAGTTCACTCCTGTGCAGCAAATGACCCCTGGAAAGCTCAAAATAGACTTCCAAACATCATTGGAGCATCACTGGCACGTTCTTCCACTAGAAGTCAAGACAACGGAGAAAAGATGCTGGCCGCAGATGCTTACAGCAGCAGTAGCTCCAGCCAGAGAGCTTCTTCTGATCACAGTTTTGTTTGCAGGTAATGCTCACAGTGTCCCTGGTTAATTTGTAGGCATGACTGAGGACTCATCAAGCATCCTTCTAGACAAGTCAGGATGTACCCACTGGAGGAAACAAAACCAGAGTACAAACGATTTCCATCCCATTGATGTCTGTCTAGGGAATCAAAAGAACAATTTTTAATGAAGTCCAATGGCATCTCCCAACAGATGTTCTGCAATAAGCAGAAAACTTAGTCTTTATTCCTTCCTCAAGCATTAATCATACTCTGAACCACATACTAACACAAGACTTAGCACAATTAAGCCATTAGATGGTGAAGAAGAAACAGGCAAACTGACCACTCAATAGTATGTCTTGGGTGAAGAATAGCTATTTTAGGAACTAAACACACAATTCCTTTCGGAGAGAGAAAGTTTCTTATGAAGGCAAATGTCTTCAAGGGGTTAGGGAGAAAATTAACAGAATCAACTATTTAGGGATAGTCCCAAAGGTACAAGACTCAAAGGGAAAGTGTTTCCAAATGCACAAGATGGTATTTAAGGAATGGTGTTATTTCAATATGAAATGTTCCCGAATGTCCTATGTGTTGTACAATTGGTGTTCTAGAATATGGCACTATTGAGGAAGGTTGTGGAAACTAAAAGATGGAACTTAGGTGGAGGACCTGAGTCACTGGGGTAAGTTCCTAGTCTCTTCCTGTAAGTTCGCTTTGATCTGCCTGCCATAATGCGAACAGCTGTCCCTTATCAAGAACCCCTGACCCCAAGATGCTCTACCCATGTTAGAGTGTAAACTGAGGGCATAGCCACCCTAAGGTATGGTTGACGGAAAGGTTTTATTGTAGATATGAGGGAGGGTACAGCCAGAAGCATCTGGGAGAGTCCAGAGCGGGAGCGGGGNGGGGGGAGTATTAGACTGAACATGGCCAGCAGACTAGACGGGACCATAAGGGAAGAGAAAGATAGAAGTGTGAGAGAAAGACAAAGAGATGACCAAGAGAGAGGGACAAGAGAGAAAGAACCAAGGAAAGAAGAGGAAAAAAAAGAGGGTGTACCGCTGACATAGTATAAGGGAATGAGACACTGGAGGAGGGAAATCTATGAGCTGGATAAATTCAGGATAGGGGCAAGGTAAGAAGAACTGAGTGGAACCCCAGGTATTTGTGGTACTAAGGAAGCCTGCAGGCCGGCATGTACTTTGGTATGCTAATAGGCACCACAGGTAGCCATTTGTCCCTTCTGGCAGTGATAAGGAAATAGCTCTTTTGGTAGAGGGGTATAGGCCCTAGAATTTGGGGGAGCAGAATTTCCTTTGAATCTCACAGTAAAGATGTTCTGCCCATCAACACTTGACAAGAACCTATGGACTTGAACCCTCTAATAACTGCGAACCAAAATACATCTTGCTACCTGAAGTTGTTATTTATTTGAGTGTTAACTACAAAAAGTAAATAATAGGAGTTAGCCTGAAAAGTAGAGGAAGCTGAACCAATTGCCAGCTAAGCTTGGGGTAGGGTCAAGGATCCCGTCACAGGAAGAATGTCTACTACAAAGCCCGCCATGCAGAAGTATGACCTTTCCCCCACTCTTCCGTCCTGCCCCCAGTAAAGTTCTGACTCTAGCAAGGTCTCCACACATCTGTCTTGTATGAGTCAAGTAAGAAAATAAGGAAAAGGGAGTGTGGGTTTCATGACTGGCTTATCACAGTGGAGAAGGGGGGAGATTGTATTGCTGAAAGAATATATGAGTCATCGCATTTAGTGGTGGCAGGAAATCAAATCAAGAAATAACCACAGGCCTACACGAATTCTTCTAAGTATTGCAAAGAACAGAGGCTCCCCACTGGGTGTGGGATGCAGAGGCCAAGGCACTTTGATTTCAAAAGACAGAACAAAAATTTGTGTGTCACTTGTACAAAGTTCCACTAGAGAAACGAGAGTTACCCTAAGTCATAAAGACAGTTGGATTTAGTTAGACAAAGAAAAGGGGGAAAGTTGTACCCCATAGAATGACAAAAGACATCAACATGGAGATACCACAACTTGGGGAAAAACTTCAGGATTGGGAAAATGTGGGGATGGAGAGCCAACAGGATCCATCATGGAAGGTCTTTGGGGAAATTCTATGTAATACTGTCTTGCCCCATTAATTATAGGAAGCCTAGTTTTGAAAATTGTCTTGAAAATTTTAAAGATACAGATTCTCAGCGATTTTATAAATACCCGTGTATTTATCTATAAGAGTCTAGCATAGGTAATGTTATTTTGTGTCTCCCCCATCCTCCCTAGGGATAAATGTCATCATGAGTTTGGTTTTGGCCCTTTCTGTCTATGGTTCTTTACTCTTACTACACACTTACCTGTCACTCAACAAATATATCCTGGGGTATCACCTTCAGGGCAGGATTCTGGGCCCTGCTACACAGCAGGGAACAACTGTCAAAAATTCCTTTGGGGTGTGTTCCTTCATAATCAATGACTAAAAATGCATAAATATATCTTATATTAACAACTACAAAGGAAAATTAGGCAATAAAAAGAAGTGAAGGGTTATAGGAATGACCGCTGTTAAAATGCTTGATACTGTAGACAAAACCGGAGAAGGGAGAAAGGGAATGAACCCAAAGTATCTAAGAGAGAACTCCCCAGTTGTTGAGAATAGCTCTATGCAAAAGCTCCAGTTAGGGAGATCGAAACTGGTGTATTAAAGGAGAGGTAACCAAGTGAGCAAGTCTCAAGGAAGAAGCTCAGCATGGCCAAGTACTCTCTTGTTTAATCTGTTCTTCTTAAGTGGTTATGTAGGAAGCCCTATTGTGAAAAGGCTAAAGAGAATAGCAAACATAAGAAGAGCAGACTGAAGACTATAAAGTAACCTAGGCAAAGGGTGATTATTTTGGGGCCAAAAATCATCACAGTAGATGTGGTTTCTAGGTGCATCTCACAGTTGGAGATAGGAGAGTCTGTTAACAAGCTAGACATAGGGTATAGAAACAGGAAGTACACACTTAACAGTTGAGTTCCTGCGACCATGATAAGTCAGACATAGGATATAGAAACAGGAAGTATACACTTAACAGTTGAGTTCCTGCAGCCATGTATCTTCTGAGAAGAGGAAGAAGGAAAGATAGAGATGACCTATTTTCTTTTAATAATGCAAATAAACTTATAACATATACATATATGTAGTGTATACAAACATACGGGTATATATACGTTTATCATTCAGTACCTTTACAAAACTAGTTGACTGTTGTTCACTGCATAAAAAAGGTAAAAGGATACAACTTGTGCATTATAAAATATATTTGCAAAAATTTTTAAATAAAATATGTATATAATGTGCAAAGTATATTTTATACATTGGAGTATACAGAAGGAAAAGTCTTCATTATCTTATTACCGAATGGCTAACTTTAGATTTTGATGGTTATCTTGCATCTATATATTTTGAAATTGTATAGTGACTGTTAGGATCTTTAATTTTTGAACTTAAGAGAACCCAAAGGATTTAGAATTACAGTACTATTAGCTTTCCCATTTCAATTTCTATTGTTTTTTATGACAGTTTGGGGAACTAGCCAATGTTTACAAAGTATTGTCTTTCTGAACCAAAATGGTTTGCAGCTTTGAAGCTGCCAGCTAATAAACTCTGTAGAACAGAATCCAGAATTTAGAAGTTAGTTAAATTTGAAATATTGAGCCAAGTGTGGGGTTGCATTAAAAGAAGAAAAGTCCATGTTGGCTTAAAATCACCATCTGGATTGGCACAAAAATATGCTAGTGACAGAGAATCACTTAATCGAATTAATATCTTTTATTATAGTCCTCTTTCTCTCTGTCTCTTATATACTTGGGAATTAACTAGTAAAATGGCATGTTATTATTCTTCTTATTTGGCAAGTTCACTTACCTCCTAGCAACTTTCAGAATTTTACAAAATAAATAGAGAACCAATTTTTCTGCAGCTAGATTTTGAATCGTATCAGACATTAAGCCTAATTTGCTTGTGATATTTTCCATTATTATATTGTGAAAGTATTCCTTTTCAGAACAATGCTTCACCAACGTGTCTAAGAACCCAAGCTTTCCTAAACGAAAGTTAAGGTTTTCATTTGACTTTTTGACTTTGACATAGAAACCCAATTTTTTCTTCTTGGGTTTCAAGGATAAATAAATTCAGGATATTAATAAAAATTAAGGAAATGGGCCCAGGTAGACAATGGAAAGTGAAAATAAAGATGCTGTTTTATCAACTTTACTAATTGGAGGTCCAGAGACTTATCTCAAAGGGTAAAGGCACTTACTGCCAACTTGATGATCCAAGTTCCATCCCCAGAACCCACAAGGATGAAGGAGAGTACAGAGTCCCACAAGTTGTACTCTGACTTCCACATGTGTCCCATGGCACACACATGCGCATATATATATGTGCACTCAGACATCAACACAAACAGTAAATAATTGTAATAGTATTTTACTTAAATTTGTTGACTGGAAAAAAATAAATCTATTCCAATAAAAGTAATCTGTACTTTTCCACATCAGTGAGGTTAGGAAGGGCAGCCGTTGGAATGAGATGGCAAAAATCCTAGCCTCATCGTTTTCAAAAAGTATGTTCTTGGAAGGAATTATTAAAGGGTCATTTGCCATAATCTATTCTTTGGTGCAATGGGAGTCATTATAGCAGTTACCTCACAGTGTTTGTGGAGCACAGGGAAATAGTTGAATGAGTGGGTCATTAGCTGGCAGCGGTTGTTCCTAGTTTATTGATCCTAACACATGGAAACCCTGGTCCACCTTCTTCCCAGGGGAAACTGCAGATGTGTTCTGAGATGCAGGCCGTGAAATGCCATTCTGTGTAGCTACACCCTTATCTACCACGAAAGAGGACAGCAGTGAAGGAAGAACAATCATTTCAAATACTGCTCTTTAGACTGAGTCTTAAGAGCAGTTTCTCCTGGGGAAGGTCAGAAACCTGTATAAAAACTATCGGGGTTAAAGGAGAAGAGAGACAAGTGGAATGATCCAGTCCCTCAAATGACACCAGCTGCAGCTCTTCTCCCCTGTCCCTTTGGGATTAACACACGACAGACATTTTGTGATCTCAGAGTCAAAAGAAGTAGACTGATCTGTGTTTAATATGTGCTTTCATAGTTAAATATGTCTGACATATTTAAACTGTGGAGTTGTGAGACTCTGCTTGAAACAGCGTGATATCCAACTGATGTCTTTACATTTTTATCAACACTATACACAGGGCTTAACTAAAAAGCCAGTTCCAATGTGCATTCTCACATTATTATTAGGCAACTAAGAAAGTAAGTGTTATGATACATTAAGATGAGCTTTTAGCACTGTTGACAGTATTCTATGACTGGAAAAATAGAAAATGTTACATATGAAGGTTCACTAAAATGTCTTATTTTTTTCCTCTTGATTTGTTCCATGTAGGGAGAAGACAAAGACAGTCAGTTTCCAGTTACCTAGAAACAGATCATCAGTTCCTCAGAATCCACATCCTTTGAAGTTCTCAGCAAATCAGAGCACAGAGCAGCTAAACATCAATGCAGAAAAAGATATGTGAAGTGAGGAGTAGATTCCCAGGAGATGAGCACAACAAGATCTGTGTCAGTGATCTTCCCAGGGAAAAACTCTGCCAAACTTTCCAGTAAGACACACAAAACCTCAGGATTCAATGACTGGACTTACTGGCCAAGGGATGGGAATGATGGTGTTGCCTTTAAAGGGCTAGTGTGTATCCAGTGTTTAGCATGTATCACTGGGACTTAAGTGTCCTGAGTGTGCAACACTGCACTGTGAACCATCTGGAAACACTACTGGCTCACTTCCCAGATGAGGTCACGACAAACCTAGACAACCTACTTTGGTTAATGGCAAAAAAAAGAAAAGAAAAAAAAAGAAAAAAGAAAAGAATCATGATGCTGCTCACAACACTTGCTGTATTGATAGCTCATCTTTACCAGCTGATTTGTTCTTTGACGGATACTAGCTGATCTGTTCTGTAGTAGCCAGTCACTGGCATGTGAGCACAAATGAATCCCTAACATACACTATGGACTCAGAACCACCACAGCTGATTATGAAGAGAAAAGAAACTCAAATCATTATCGCTCAAGGGTTGGAAATTCTTAGAATACCCCAACACCCGAGCTTCCGATCAATAGACTCTCTCCCAGTCATGTTTATAATAACAGTATTTATAAAACCCATGTAATTTTCAAAGAAAGATCTTGTTTTAAAATTGGCAGTGTTAAAATGCAGATCCATAGGCCCTGACTCAGATCTACTGGGTGAATAGAAAATAGAAAGGAGGTTGGACATTTTCATTCTTAAATAAGCATTCCAGGGTGTTTTCTGTTGTATAGCTATGCCTGTCATCCTCTATTGTAAATACTTAAAAGAAGAAAGGCCCAAGGCTATCCAATTCCAGCAGCATACTAAAGAAGAAGCAATAGCAAGGCAAATGTAGGAAGAATCCGTGCTGGTCCAATGAAGGGGCTGCTCACAGTCCTGGATAGACTGCTGGACAGAGAGAGGTAAAGCAACAAACCCTGAAGGGAGAGGGACCAAACAGCATCAAATGTTTCTTGTATCACTTTCATTCAAGATTAACAATATTCTCCATAAAACAGCCGAATGAAGAACAGGGCAAGCTTACAACTGGGGGAAAGAGCTACAGATGAGATATAAAAACACATTCACCAAGGAATAAAGACACACTGAGCACAAACTAAGCTGTTAACTATGAAGCTGCCATAACTTTTTGTTTGTGCAGACTTACATTTACTGCATCCTTAGCGTTTCACACTTACACTGTTTAAAACAAGAATGAGAAACAATACCCAAACTCAAGACAATTTTTTGTTTTTTCTTTTTTTGTTGTTGTTTGATTTTTCTCTTTTATTGTCTTTATTGCGCTATACATTTTTCTTCACTCCCCTCCCTTTCTTGCTCTCCCCTCCAACCCTCTCCCATGACCCCCATGCTCCCACTTTACTCAGGAGATCTTGTCTTTTTCTACTTCCCATGTAGATTAGATCCATGTATGTCTCTCTCTTAGGGTCCTCTTTGTTGTCTAGATTCTCTGGGGTTGTGGATTATAGGCTGGTTTTATTTTTTGTCAAAAAGCCACATATGAGGGAGTACATATTATATTTGTCTTTCTGGGTCTGGGTTACCTCAATCAATATGTTTTTTTCTAGATCCATCCATTTGCCTGCAAATTTCAAGATGTCAT
>LOJH01029094.1:0-17538 GCA_001685095.1 Ellobius talpinus | reverse complement strand
CAATCAGCTTTATAACTTATAGAGATCTCTGTGTGATTTTCTTAGGGGCTTGCCGGCTGTGGGGTACCAAGCGGGACCAAAACCCCAACAAGCAGGATGCTTATGTTACAGGCAATGGTAGCACAAAACTTGTGGGAGGAAAAAAATAGTTGATTTGACTAAAATCCAATCCAATATATGGAACTCATATTTAACACTACTTGTTTAAAACAAACCTGAAATGAAGTAGTCCAGTGATAAAGGTTAAAACCAAATTATGCTTGTCTAAACAAATAAACAAACAATAACAACATCAAAACAAACTGTAGTAATAAAATTGCTCCTAATGGCATTAGGCTATATTCATAGATTATTGCCTTGATCAGTCTTCATCAGAGGACTATCTTCCTTCAGCAAATAGGAACAAATACAGAGATCCACAGCCAGACATTATTCAAAGTAGGAGAGACCTTGGAACACTCAGCTCTAATTATGATTTATCCTTCAAATATTTCCCCTCAAGGGCCAGGGAAACCCAAGTAAAAGAATGCAGAAAGAGTGTAAGTGCCATATCAAGGATTCCAGAAAACATGGATTTCCAAATCAACAGCATCAAATCTCACAGGAACTCACAAAAAGTGAAACTACATTCAGAGGGCCTACAATAATCAGTGCCAGGTCTTCTGCATGTATATTATAGCTTCCAGTTTAACTTTTTATGCAATGCCTGAATGTGAAAATGAGTGAGTCTTTGACTGTTGTGACTTTGGCTGGGTTCTTTTACTTCTGTTTATTTTTCTTGTCTAACTCTGATATGATAGTTTTTGTTTTATCTTATATTTTGGTTTGTTATATTTTATTATCATCCCTTAGAAGCCTGTTCTCTTCAAATGAAAGACAGAATGTGAGTTGATATAGAAAAAAGGGTGAGGAGGAACTGTCTGGAATGGATGGAGGGCAAATTGTAATCAGGGTATATTTTGTGAGAAAAGAACCTATTTTCCTTAATTAAAAAAGCATGCAAAAACATATTGTTTCTTGAAATGATCAGTAGAAATCAAAAGCTTAACGGTGAAAACTGGTTTCAGTAGTTGTGTGACATTAGTTCAGCACATGTAATTTTAGGAGTCTAATCTAATACTCTTATGGATTTCAGCAATGGTCCATCTTAGCAGAACTAGCATTGAAAATTTCATGTACACTTTCCATTTGTAGTTCCAAGTTGTGCGGAAATGCAATATTGAAATATTTTCTCACATAATGTCTCATAAGACACACATTGGAACAACATCTGTAGGGGTTCAAACTCAATGGGGTTTGCACATTCCAGGGTAGAAGTGTGAGGATTAGAATTATTAAGCAAAAGGAACAGAGATATGAAAGAAAGAAAAAACAGAAACACAGAACAGCATTGGTAGGGAAATTGAGTGAATACTAAAATCACCCTTGTTTATTTTCCACAGGCTTATATATTCACTCCCAAAGGAGAGCATGGAGGCACCACACTTCATTAACATGATATAGTAATAGTCAAAGTATCCTGAAGGCAGTTGCTCCCTGGAATCTCCTGCCAAGCTCCTTGAAGTAGCAAGAATGGAAATTTTGTCAAGGTGGATCCAAACTATTTCTTTACTCCAAATACTAATTAATCATAACCTTGGTCAGGATCTTTTATTTGTAGACACACCAATTGTCAGCAGCTTTGAGAGAGCAAAAATAAGTTCTCTGACTTTTAGTCAAGATAGAATGGGCTCACATCAGTGGGCACTGGCAATCATGAACCAATAGTTGTCCTTTCTGAAAGGAAGTCTCTATCATTCACAGCTCCTTCTCTCAGTGATCCTACAAAGTTAGACTTTATTAATCATTATTTATAAAGAGTTGAGCAATGTGGAGTAGTTGTAGACATTCTTCCTAATATTTTAGTGGCAGAGCCACAAAGATGGGGAAGAGAAAGACTATGTAAATGCTTCGTAAAATCCTGCCTCAGGAGGAACAAACAGGCGCTAGCAAGATTGCTTGTTGGGTACAATTTTGAAAACCTTGGTTCCGTACCCAGAACCATGTCAACAGAGCACAAGAGAACTTCCTTTATGAAGTTGCTCCTGAACTTGACTTTTACGCTGTCCAACATTGTTGACTGCTAGTTTGCTCCTGGATGCCAAGACCAGAAATAATCACTCAGCAAACTATATTAATTAAAATACTGTTTGGACAATAGCTTAAGTGTATTATAGCTCTTATATACTAAACTAACCTATTTCTACTATTTTGTGCATCACAATGAGGTCTTGGCCTACTGGCTAAGCTTCAGCTGACAGCTTTCATCTTTCTCCTCTGGTGGCTACATGGCTTCTCACTGACTCCTTCTTTCTCCCGGTATTCAGTTTAGATTTCTCTGCCTAGCTCTATTCTGCCCTATCACAGGCCAAAGCAGCTTCTTTATTCATTAACCAATAAAAGCAACACATATGCAGAAGGACTTCTCACACCATACCATTCACTTTAACAAAACATAAATGACAGTATTAAAAAAGAAACACCAATAGAAAATCATTGACTTTATGAATTGAATTTGCTTTCAAACCAGGCACAGAATTGGCACCAAGCAGACAGTGTAAACTATTTTTCTGACCCTTATTCAACTTGCACCAAAAATTTCTTCTCTAGAATCAGGCACATGCAGGACAGGTATGTAAAGTAATCTATGTATGCTCCTAAAGAATGTTGCCTCTGGATAAAAAAAAAGGAGAAATATTAGAATAATAAAAAATAAATTTGAAAGGTAATGAGAGAAGTCTGCTTAATTGTTCAGATACATACCAAATAGGCACAACAATAAAAGGACTTTAAAGCATATGACACATACTATGTGTATGAAGGAAAGAATGAAGAATGATAAACACATTTTATTCTGAGGTGTTAAAAATATAATTTGTTTATACTAATTTTCATTACACTCTGGTAAAATATTCATTCAGTCACAACCATTTGCAATTGACTAAACAAACATCATTATAATATCTTGAGACAATTTTGAACAATGTCTTTAATATTTAAATCAAATATGCTCAAAACCTACCTATTTCATGCTGTATTTTATGACATATACATTATAATGAAATGCAGAGTTTAACTCATAATTTAGGACTTTAGGGAACAATTATAATATAGATAAATGAGAACTAGAAAGGAATATTAGTTTTTTTATGAGAGGCGAATAAATACCTATTTAGAATTTTCTAGTCTCTGTTAAATGATTCTCAAATGGTGAAAAATAAAAACCTACAAACTTACTACAAAACTCTTACCTATTCCTCTTATTCAGATAAGAATAGTTTCAGTTGGTGTATAAATGTAAAGCCACATTGCTTGATCAAAACAAAAACTATGTTCCTCAGGCTTCCCTTATGGCTAGATGATGAAGATAAACACCTAATGTTTACTGGTGAGGATTTATGAAGCTGTCAGTGAAATAGTACATGGCAGTGCAATGTGTTATGACTGGAGCCTCAATAACCTTCCACAGAATGAAGTACACTAATTTGAGGCTTGCATATTCATGCTATGGAAATACTTGTAACAGATTTCTCTATTGTCTGCAGGTGCCACAGCATGGTTAGAAGTAGAGTTAATTGTACTCTAGGACATAGGGGAATTAACACATCCATAGAATTGGCTTGCTTTCTGCAATACTATTCATGGTTTGTTAAAGGAAGTCAAAACACCCTTAATTAAATTATCACAACTGCAAACACCTAGCTTTTGAAATGATGCTAGAAATAGTCATTTATTCAATGGGAAGTTTTATCTCTAAGCAACTTCCAGTCAGCACAGACATTTATTTTCAAGATTAATGTACTTGATAAAGTGCAAGTGCTTGCAACAGTGTTGTACTCAGGCTATATGGACAGGCCTCTAAATCAGTGAGATTATACACTTCTCTAAACTTAATTAGAAGAGATGTGAATTCTCACCAGAGCTGTTATAAGCAATGTTTTATTTATTTTAGTAAAAGGGACATAGTGATCTCTTAAATGACACTAATCGTAAATACATGTACATTCTCATTTTGCTTTGGTTGATGATTAAATACTAATTAATTTAAGTCAAGGTTCACACATGTGCCAATTTTTAATTTAAAACATATGCACTATTTTTTATTCACTCCATTCCTTTTGTGGCTATAGATCTTACTTATCTTGTATTGTTCTTTTTCTAATAGATTTTGGCTTTTATTCTTTGGTTCAGTGGCAATGTTTTTAAAAGTTTCTTACTGGTATTGTGATCAAATCTCTTAAACTACATCCTCAATATCTTCTCTTACCTGGTGACTCTTATTGACCCTGTGTCCAACTCTTTCACTAGTTCCATGTTTCCTTTAAGGAAGGTCTTCTTCAGCTCATCCTGGTTGTTTTGTGTTTATCATTTAATACACAGTTCATAGCCACAAGACATAATTTTATAGTATGTCTTAAACCCTGTAGCTCTTTCATTCTTTCTAGCCTCTCCTTTGGCATGTTTCCTTGGTTTGTAAAGTCCTGTATATATGTTGCTTTTATTGTTTAATGAATAAAGAAGCTGCTTTGGCCTGTGAAAGAGTAGAATAGATCTAGGCAGGAAAACTAAACTGAATGCAGGGAGAAAGAAGGTGGAGTCAGTGAGATACCATGTATCCAACAGAGGAGAAAGACACAAGCCACCATTTGGAATCTTGAAGGTAGACCACAGGTATCAAGGCAAAATAAAAATAATAGAAATGTGTTAATTTAAGATATAAAAGATAGCTGGAAATATGCATAAGCTAATAGGCTAAGCAGTGATTTATTTAATACAGTTTCTGTGTGGTTATTTCAAGTCTGGGAGACCAGGAAATGAATGATCAGCCCCCGACATTTCTTCTCCCTCAGAATGAATTATACCAATTGTTTATTTAGAGATGAACACTAAGCAGTTCTTTATTCTTCTTATGTTCATAAGATATAAGTGTCTGCTTTGAGTGGCATTCGCTGTTAAATGACCCCTAAGCATTACTTGTCTGAGTATAAATGAAGCATTTGGGAGACAGTTTAAACATATACTGTAATGGATTATTAAAAATTGCTTGGTATCCCTGGCAGGAAGGGGCAGCAGGTCCAGAGAGCAGCCAGTCCTGGGCAGGACCAGGGTGTGAGACCATACAGCAGGTCTCTGAAGGTGGTAAGCCATGTGGGCAGCGCGTTGGCGAGAGACAAACGGATGGGCACACCATGCAGAGAAAAGTTGAACATTTATTAGGTGGATTATGGAGTGGAAGGGAAAAGGGGAGAAGAGGAGAGAGAGAGAGAGAGAGAGAGAGAGAGGAGGGAGAGAGAAGAGAGACAAAACCTGCCTCTCCAAGAGAGAGATGGGAAGAGAAGATAGAGGCTAAGGCTCCAAGCAAGAAGGGAGTAAGTGTGGCTTGTTTCTTAAAGAGACAGAAACATTTCATATACTACTCAACCAAAGATCTGT
Organism: Ellobius talpinus; assembly: GCA_001685095.1. Lineage (NCBI taxonomy): Eukaryota > Metazoa > Chordata > Mammalia > Rodentia > Cricetidae > Ellobius > Ellobius talpinus. Next base: position 12,066 of record LOJH01029094.1, on the reverse strand, counting down.
AATAGTCTCTGAAGGCCATCAATGTATGTAATGCATAGTTGTTGACCTCATTTGTAGTTTGGAAATTGTTGATTACTCCTAGCACAATCATGTCACTACTGAAAATCTAAGAATATATTGGCTAGCAGGATAATATTGGAACATTTAGGGTCCACAACTAGCTAAATGTCTCACTGATGACATGCCTTCTTTACAACTTGCATATGTTGACATAGTATAGCATATTACACATTGGGGAAGTAACCAGATAATAAAATTTACTATATTATTATTGAAAATGAATGTAATAAGGCCTATAACAAGTATGTATAGAAATTTATAAGCTAATAGGGAAAAGATCAATATCTTATGAAATATATTTTTAGGAAAATGATCAAAATCAAGGAAGATTTGCCTAATTAAGTAAAGGAAACATTGCTTTGACTTAAGAGTGGTGACATGGTTAATAATAGAAATATAAGGTGATAAATTATGGAAAAGTCCTTGTTCATATAGTACTGGTAAGGGATGTGATAGGCTTTAAGGGAGAAGATAAAGTAGACAACCATCTCAACAGTGGGCTACATGTGTCTTTCTTGACTTCTGTCCTCATTAGTTTTGTTATACACTGAATGTAGTCACATTAAGGACCAATATTTCTAAATTAACCCTCAGTTATCTAACTGTTTGGTATTTTATTTCAAATACAACTCAAAAATATGGATAACATGAAGGGAAATATATATTTTGTGTATATATGTATATATATATACATTTATATATACATTTATCTATGTATCCCAATAAAGATATATGACTTAGCTTTCTATTGAAATTTCAGTGCTAAAAAACTGGCGATGAAAGTGATAAAAATAAATTGCAAATAATTTAGTGTACTCCCAAAAGGGATCTTTCTTTGTAGCATGATAGTTAAAAGTGGCGTCTTGTTACAAACATTATTTTCTATTATACTCACACCTAAACTGACCCCAGAACACAAAATTATCCTTAAAATATATGTGTGTATATATTTATAGGTATTATGCCTTCCTTTTCTCAGTAGTTCACTTAGCTCTGAAGGAGGAATTTGAGGGAGAGATCCCATTTAGGACAAAGTCTCTACTCACTGTTTAATGCCCGGCCTTGGGTCTTTATATTTGTTCCAGTTAGCTATGGGATGAAACTTCTCCATTGATGGCTGAGAAAAGCACTAATCTAGGAGATAGCATATTGTCTTTGGAAGTCCAATCATTTTACCGGCATTTCCTTAGACCAGTGATATTTTATTTTACCCTAAGTCCCTGAACTGCTCACATTCTTGGTCACATGTTGAGTGGTTCTTAAGTCAAATCAGATATTTATTTATTCCTTCTACAAGCTTTGTGCCATAACTGCCTTAGTATACCTTGCAGGCAGGACACCATTGTATATAATGGTGTTTTGACTGACTTCGTGTTTACCTCTTTCTTTAGGCAGCATGAGGGAAAGAAAAAAATGAGATTGAGGGAGACAATTAAGGGAGAGGCAGCTAAAGTTAAGGGGCATGGGAGAGGCAATGTGCAAACCTAGATCATACTGTAGAGGCTTCTTAAAATATATTCATAGATAAAGTGAATCTAAAAGAAATTGTCAAATAATGGGATAGAAAGAGTCTTAACTGCCCACAACTTGACACAAAAAGAAGCTTCCTGAACCAGGAGGGTCAGTATTTATGGTTTACCTAACTCGATCCTCATAAAAGTCTGGTGACTGGTTATTACTTTTCTCATCTTCAAGATTTTTTCACCATTATAAACATACTTGAATAAACACTTTACATTTGTTAGTTCCTGGGACAAATGTGTTAGTGTTTTCAAAGGTGTTTATGACTACTTGTTGTTTATTTATTCATTTGTTAATTATTTATGTGTGTCTATATACCTGTATGTATATGCAGCTGCCTATTTGTATTGTTCATGGTTCAGAAAGAGATTGTTGGAGCCCTTGGACCATGGAGTTATAAGTAAATCATCATTGGTGGATGATTTACACCAGTTGGGTGTCCTCTGCAAGAGCAGCAAGATCTTTTAATTGGTGAGCAATATGTTTGACTCCCCCCAAATATCCAGATGCTGCTTGCTGCCTCTGCTGACTTATGAATCATTTATCTCCAAAGTATTATTGAAATTTACTTTTAGTCTATAATTCCCATAGCTTAAAATGATTGTAAAAAAACAAGTTAAAATTATTTAGTAAATTCATAAAGTAGGAAATGTACATTAAATTAATTATACATAATACAGCCATATTTAAATATAATATTTAAATATCAAATGACACATAAGAACAATTTAACTCCCATTTCCATTTTAACTAACTCAATATATATTTAGAATACTATGATTGATATTTTGTTTCTTGGTATTTTGTTCAAATTTTATTAACTCACTTTAAAGATAGCTTATTTGATTGGCTTACCTCCCTAACTAATAGAAGCTTCAAAACTTTCAGCAGGTATGAGTTTCTTCCTACAGAGAATGCTTAAATCTGGTGAAGAGCCTCTGGCTGTAGAGGGCATATCCTCAAGAGGAAAATCTAATGATGTTGTATTACTAAGTGGAAAAGACATCAAAATTTCTTCAGAATAGTTACCTTTATATACAATAAAATATTACTTTCAGTCTTTATCAGAGAGCCTTATTTGTGATGTCCATCATGGTTAATTTACAGAATCAAACTGGTCACAGTACAGAAAATAAATGACCACCAAGTGCTTCATAATCAAAAGAGCATGTGTATCACTGCTCCAAAGCACAGGGGCCACTGAGAAACAGAGACAAGAAAGAACAAAATGTTGGAGTATGGGGATCAGAAGTACTTGCAGAAAGGCAGGTTAAGGAAATCACTCTACCTGTCATTGCACTGAAGGAGATGAACAAACAGTGTACTTGGCAGGGCTCATGATATTTAAGCACTCACTGAAAGAAGATAAATAGTTAACAAGAGCTAAGAGAGGGTGTCGTTGTCTTCAGTTGTGCAGGAGCTGATAAGTTGACCAAATTTTAATAAATAAGCCCCCAACTTATGCTTATGAAAACAGTCATAGTTTCAAAGTGAGTTGCAACAAATAGGGGCAAACTTTGAAAGAAAAACATTTTCAGAAGGAGAGAGCATGATAATGTAACAGGAATAAAATATGTAAAACATTCTAATACACAAATGTGTAATTGTAAAAATAATAAAAATAAAATGATTTTCCAACAGTGACTGAATGTTTTGGGAGTAATATTTTAATGTATTGTTAGTAAAAATTTACAGAAAAGCAGAACAACAGATTTTATGTTTATATGTGTATATATAAATGAATAAATTATTAGCCATTATTATTGCAAAGCTTTATTTGGTACTTGTGGAGAGATTGAAACATTTATTTTCTAATACTACATTGTTTTGTTCAAATATCACTGACATGCACCAGAATATCTTATAGCTCTTAGAAGTTTACAAATAAAATAAAGAAACTCACCATGACTTTTCAGATTTTTATGTTGAATTTGTACAACTCTCTTGTACTTTTGTACGAGAATATGAACTGCTTATTGGAATTGATTGAGATTCTTAGATTCTTATTGCTTACCTTGTACTTGTAAGACTTTATTTGTGTTTAAAGTCCTCTAGATTTTGAAAGTATTACAATGCCATTAACAACATCAATTTTTCTTTGTAAGTGTAAAGCCATATAGCTCATCTGGACATTTTCTAATTTAATACAGACACTTTAATTTTATCACATTATTTTTGTAATTAACTTTTATTGAGTTTAGCTTTATCATGTTACTTAAGGTTGTTTAATTAAAATATTGGTTTGACTCATTAAAACAAATTAGCTATCGGCAATTAAAATGCTTAATTTATTCTGTCATAAATATACTTTACACAGTGGCTCAGTTATAACTTGATCAATCTGTTGTTGGAGGAGTTATGCAGAAGAATTTTCTACATTATTTTATGTAAATTGATTTCAAATACACAAATCCTTCTATTATTAATTTCTGTAAACTTAAAATATCCTTTTCAACATGAAGGTGATTAGTAAGCCCATATACCTGTTTCTACTTCTAAACCATTCTCAATCTTTATAATTCAGTTTCAAACTCATAAAAGAAATAAAAAGTCTTAATTTTCAGCTTAAAAATAATGACTGACAGTTCATCATAAAAATGATCATATATTAATAAAGAATAATGTATTTCCAGTAATTTTGGATATTTAAATTGTATATCCATTATTTTATGTGTGTTGTATTTCTTTTAGAAATGGTCTTATTTTAGGAGTTTTAAACTGCTTTTTATGTGCATATAAACAGAGAACTATTTATGATATTACTTTTTCACTTTTATTATTCATATAATACTGCCCAAATGGCTGGAAATCATAACAACTTATCCATTCATGGTTGCAATGGACTTTGGTCAACTTTTATCTTTATTATCTCCTTTGTCTTTCCTTTTCACCTTTTCCTATTTCTCATCCACAGTAGTTTTCCTTCTACTTTCTTACCATTGTATTTTTAAAATCCAACTACGAGAAGAAATTTAAAGTATTTATTTTAATTCTTAGTCTGACTTATTTTCTTAAATTTGATGATCCTCTATTCAATGCATTTTACTAAAATTAACAAAATCTATTTCTTTTAATATGTATATATTTTAAAAATTTATACATGTGTATACTTGCATGAGTTTATGTGTTCTGCATGTATGCAGAAGTTCATATTGTCCATGAGATGGCATTAGATCTCCTATTACTGGTGTTATAAACATATAAGAGCCATCACATGGGTGCTGAGAAGTCAAGCTGAGTCAACTGTAAGAAGAATACAAATGTTCCCTTAACTGCAGAGCCATCTTTCCATGTACCCATAATTTCATTTTTATGACTGTATAAAACTTCATTGTAAACACATATTAAGCCTACAAAAATCAATCAATATATGGACACCTATACTCTTTCTATAATTTGAGTATTGTGAATAGTGGCAGTGCAAGGTAAGGATGCATTTCTGTTGCATGCTGCTTTAGACTTCATTGGGTGTACATTCAGGAGTAGTATAGATAGAACATAAATTTGTTCAAATTTTAGTTATTGAGGAAATTCTATACTTATCTCCACCATGACTATACTAATTTACATTCATATCAATAGTGAACAAGCTTCCTTTCCCTGGTATTCTCAGAGAAAGAAAACACTTGCTTTCTTTCTTTTTGGCAGGCATTTTGGCTAAGGGGTTTAGATAGAAAATCAATATAGTTCTGATTTGCAATTGCCTGATGGCTGGGTATTTTGAACAATTAACAAAGAAAAGAAAAATCCTAATAATGTAAAATATATTATATATACATAAGTAATTAAGGTCCAATTTACTAATGATTTATGAAATCGTTTTTATTTTAATTTATGATTTGGGGCTATTTGCATGGCAGTAATTTAGCAAATAAATGTGAATGAAAGCAAGTATTCTACTGTGAGAAAATTAGAATTTAAAATATGTAAAGAACTGGTAAAAAATGAAACACCAAACATAAACATTTAACCATCCTCCACTTTAAGGTGACCATGCAAGATATGAGGATGACTGAGTGCCAAAGGATGTAGACTTAAGTCCTAATGGAGGGGTAGGTGGGAGTCCCACTTGTGACATATCCATATCTTTTCTGCATGCTTTTACATATCTCTTCATGGTGTGATTTGACTCTTGACCATCCTGAGAATTTTGCCAATCTAATGATTGCTCCCTTTTCTGTACTAGATATCTAGACTTACAATGGAAACATAACATAAGTATAAAAAATTCATTTGTACTTGCTGTTTATATTGACGAAAAGACTCAGTCAAAGTCTTTATAATGGCAGCTAAGGGAGCCATACTATCAATGCAATAAAGAATAAAACACATTTGCTCTTTAAAAATCCATTCTGAAAGGGATGCTTAAAATTCTGACTTTCAGACTACTTCAAAACACCACAGGTCGTAAAATACTAATGTTACAAAGTAAGTGAATCTCATCTTTAATGAATAGATGTCAATAGATTAGCATTTTAAGTACGGGATGACAGCATGAATGCAATAAACATCTGTAAAATTACTGCTTTTGTCTACATTAATTTGCTAAATGACTGCCATACAAATAGCCCCAAACCATAAATTTAAAAAGGAAAGAATTCAGAAATCATTGGTAAATTGGACTTGGTTACCTGATGTAAAATATGAAATAAAAACTACATTAAGTGTGTTGATGCATAACCTAAGTACTAGAATGTAATGAGAAGGTACAGTTTAGTGGGAATCGAGGTACTTTTGTGTCCAAAGAGAATTTCAGAGAATGAGTGCATGCTGTTTTTAGTGGTTATTGTTGGCTACTTAAAATGAAATTGATGTGTATCACTGTGTTGTAAAAGAGTACTTCACATGCTGTGACACAGTAGTTACCTTACAGTTTCTGCCTTTGGATATGACTTTATACATTGAGATTGTTGCATTGTACTGAGTTTATTCAGGCACCCCAGCAACTGTAACTACCTAGCTGAGAAGCTGATATCAAAAAGAGAAAAATGAAAACTATCAGAGAATAGAAAAATAAATATCTGCATGCTCTATTTCTATACAACACACTTGGGAATAAGATTGTTTATTCTGTACAATTGTATATTTGATATGTAAATTGGGAATTCTCCTCCAGGAGATAGAGTTAAGAGATTGAGACTCAGAAGACTTTTAACCTTCATCTTTTGAGAAATATTGCAACTTTCAGTGCTTGTAGAGCAAGAATAACCAAATTTTTCACTGAGAGATAAGTATGAAGTGTTGTTGGCAGGGAATAGAATAATATCGCTTAAAGTGTCTTGTTTGTCTCTCAAGCAGAATGGGGCTGAATGTGTTCATTAATCGTCAGTATCGACATGCGTAGATCTAGAATCATCTAGTAGATTTTCTTCAGGGTTTTTATGTGAGGGCATGTGTTGAGAGGTAAAACTAAGGAATCGTCAGTCCACCAGGTATAGTGTCTTGTGTTCTCAACTCCACAAAAATAAGAGGGGGAAAGTGAAGAACATGATTTGAGTGCAACACTTATTGCTAGAAGCTGCAACATTAGACAATAATTGTTTAGCCATCTTTTCACAAGTGATTTATCAGAACTAAGGGATCTAGTAAAGGTTAAGCCAAAAAGCAATGTATTTTTGGTGTTATTGCTTTGTGAATAAAGTGGCTGACCTTTGCTGTAGATTTTTTGCTGTAGCTAAATCGCTTTCTGTTACATATTTGGGAATTAGTTCACACAGTTCAGAACTGTCTTAGGAAAACAGGTTTCCACTGCCAGGCTTCTGTTCCTCTCCCCTAGGTATGTGCAGGAAAGTGGAGACTGTTTGTTTCCCAGCTGCCCAGACTTGAATAATTATACTGAAACTATATTGATTACAACACAGCTTGGTCTATTATCTCAGGTTCCTTGTTAACTAATTATTACATCTTCAATTAACCCGTTTCTATTATTTTGTATTGCCATAAGATTGTGGCCTACCGGTAAGGTTCCATCCAGCATCTGTCTCCAGCAGCTGCATGGTGTCTCTCTGACTCTGCCTACTCTCTATATTTCTGTTCAGATTTTCCACCTGACTTTACTCCACTAAGCAACTGTCCAAAACAGCTTCTTTATTAATAAATGGTAATGAAACATATTCACAGCATACAGAGGGGAATCCCACATCAAGCTCAGAGGTCTGTCTTCCTGCAATTATCTTTATGAGCAGGCAGGCATTTGGTCAATGATTATAGTCCAGGCATATGACATTCTAAGAAATTCACAGATCTCTAAGGACATAGAATTATTACATGCTCAAGCTGCTGTTTTGCTTTTCCCTCACAGCCAGAATTACTGATAACAGCATATCACAGAACTGACAGTTGAGACGCCTGGCTCTTTCCTATGCTTAGAGCAGTGTGTTTAACTTCAGACCTAGGCACATAGAAACTACAGCATCTGGTGTATGTGCTAGCTTATCAAGAGCTATGGCTTCTATCTAACTGTTAATGTAGGTTGCCTAGTTGCCTTGTGTCCTCTATGCTTGCTGGGAGAAAAGTAGCATTGCATTTATTTAAACCATCTATGCCCTATTCATAATTTTATTACAAATAAAGCTTTCTAACCACTTAAAAATATATACAAATATAACATAATATATTAACCTTCCCCTCTAGAATTTCCTGAGGATTTAATTCTTTTTTAACTAATTTTCTACATTAAGGAATTCACTGAATGTGTACTAGCCAGTCCCATGGATCTCTCTCTCTCTCTCTCTCTCTCTCTCTCTNGAGAGAGAGAGAGAGAGAGAGAGAGAGAGAGAGAGAGAGAGAGAGAGAACCGTTGTTTGATGTTTTATGGGGAAAATGGGAACCTGGCCTGGGAACCTGCTAGGGCTGTGGAATTGCTGGTTTTAAGACTATATAGAACTGGGAACGTTTGTATCTGGTAGAACCAAGAACATTGTAGAACAAAGATCAGTGTAGAACAAGAAAAAAGGGAGAAAAAATGAAAGAATGAGAAACGATGGCTTGAAGAGATAAGAAAGAATAAGGAGACATGGACAGATAATTGCTGTTCTGAGTAGATTTCTTGCCCCTCAGATCTTTACCCTCAGATTTTATCCCCCTTTAGCTATTTGTGCCATTTTAACTTGAACCTTTAAAGGGAATCATGAAACTTTTAAGATAATAATAAAACAGAACTTTTAAGGTCCACATTAATTCATCTCTCTTTATTTTCAGACTTCAAATATAATGTCACCAGCTCTCTCATGCTGCCATCATTATGCCTTTTCAACACATCATTATGTTTTTTTATCCCTCAAACTGTGACACTAATTAAATGCTTCTTTTCATTCATAAGTGGCTTTTGTTAGGTTCTTATATCAACAAGCACTGCTATAAATATGAGTGTGAGTAGTTTTCTGAGATTATACTGTCATCAGACATCTCAGATTATCTCAAGTTATTATTAATCACCCATTGAGCCACTTTAGGAAACCTACCCTATTAAACCTAGTTCCAACATTTTCTTATTTTGCCTCTACACAATGACAAATCCTTCATATTTCTTGACTTTGCCATATATTTCTAATATACTTAAATTGGTTAATGACTTAAACTTCCACACATGTTAGCTTTCATCCTTATTTACTTTAAGAGACTCAACAGAAACAGTTGATGCCTTTTTCCAGAAAACAGAAAGGACTAATTCATAAATAACATGATTGCACCAGATTATTACAGTGATACACTTTCTCCACTACTGTTATATTTATTTACTTAAATTATCTATTTATCTTATTTATAATACAATGAATATGATCAAGAGATTTTAGAATGTGAAGAGGGCTTCTTGAATAAAGGCAACTTCCAACAAACCTGAAACTAAAAAAAAAAATAAAATTCATCCTCAAGACCAACATTGCATAAAGAGTGAACTAATTTATACAAATTGTTCCCTGACCTTCAGGTGTTCACCTTGTCATTCACATGTATATTCATATACACATAAAAATGGACAGAAAACAAAAAGTTAAGTATAACACAGAACAATGCAGAAAGATCATTTTATTTGGTATACCTAGTATTTTTTGATTCCCAGAACATTGTAAATTGTTTATGATGATTTTGTGATTGAATAGATGAATTAGAAACTTGATCATCAGACAGTATCATGTTTACATTGATAAAATTAGCCCAATAATACTTAAATATTTTATGTTACTTTAGAGTAGCTTATATTGAGTTACTCTTTGATATATGATGCTAAATTTATTCCTCATAAAATTATGTTTCTGTCAAGTATGCAATCATTTCATAGAAATAAATTGAAGATTATATATTAATTTGTATCTTGCTATGCCTGATACTTGACTTCACCCAAATCTTATATAGTTCATGAAGAAAAAGTTATAATTTGATAAAAATTTATATAGGAAATAACACATATTATGATACAGAAGTAGAGCTCAGCTCAGGGAATAAATATACTTTATAAATTTTGCCTTTGGAGTGTAAGCCTTTTGAGTAAAAAGTTTAATAATTTTTAAAATATATTGTGAGCATTATCTAGATAATCTATATAACAAAGTGAGATCATATCTTAATTGAAATATAAAAATACTTTTTATGACAATATGTATTGTTGGATCTAAATAAACTAGCTTCACCTCTTCCATCCAAGGGAACCTCCAACTTATGTGTGAGGCCAGTCCTTTGAGCAGCTTGAGGCCCATAAGATGATACTAGGAATCCCAGGAATGAAAGACTCCAGGTGTCCTCTCTCAAGTGCTAAAGCCTATATCCACAGAAAAGGAACTGTGGCCAGTGCCTTTAAAAAGAAACCTGCCTGGCTCCAGTAGGGAACACAATCTTAAATCTATGCTGTAGGAAGGTAGAAAGATGCAGTTTAAAAATAATTCATTTAATTAAAAATTGAATTGGCTTGGAACAGTCCTGCTGGAGACTTCAGGTACCCCATGACACAGCTATGCTATATAAGTATATTCTACTGAATATTTAGTTAAACTGAATTTTGTTATATGAATATTTGTAGGTAAGCATAAAAGTGAATTTTAAAAGATAAGTTCCCAGTCCATTGCTTGAAGAAAACATAATCAGTACCCTAAGAGACATAGGTGTAGGAAATGACTTTGTGAACAAGACTCTAGAAAACTAGTGACTAAGGCCAACAATTGACCAAAGGGAGCTCACACTAAAAAGTGTCTGTGAAGATAGGATAAAGATAAGTAATGAAGAAACACACAGATTGGCCTCTGTGAAAATGGAATGTGGACAACTGAGTAAAGAATAAACCCACAGAATGGAAGAGAATCTATGCTAGCTATAGATCAGATAGAAGATGAATATCCAAAATCTATAAAGAACCCAAGAAAGAGTCAAGAAAACAAATGACTCAATTAAAAAATTGGCTATGAATCTGAAAAGAGGGATTTCAGTAAGATAAAATGGCTACAAAATATCTAAAGCAAATGTCCATCATCTTTAGCAGTTAGAGAAATGCTAATTAGCACAATTTGATATTTCATCTCATCCCTATGATTAGTAGAACAACTGACACCTGATAGTGCAAATTGATATCCTAAAGTAGGAGTGGAATTCTCAGCCCATCAGAGAGGGATAACTCCTGGACAAAGAATATGATACTAATGAGTGCTGAGAGGAGAATTGATAATTCCTGGAAATACTTCAGTATCAAGTGGTCAGCATTGAAATCATATACAAAAAGCAACAAAGAACTCAACTGTAGACTACATTTATATTTTCAAGAGTGTATGTACATGCATGCATGCATGTCTCCAGTCACATGTGCATATGCATGTCAAAACTGAGATGATTAATTGGAGAGGCATTGAAGAGAAGAAATGGAAGGGGTTGGGGGAAGAAGTCATGAGAGTATATTGAGTAAGTAAAAGGAGGAAGGAAAATTATGTAATTATATTTTTAAGTAATTATCTGAGAGAGAAAATTTTCATAATTCTCTTTCTGAGCTACATTTTAGAGTTCATGGATGAATTGAGAAAAGAGGGGACACAGGAAATACAGATTGAGATTACCTCAGTTTTATATGTAATTAGCATAGTTCAAACTAATACCACATGACAACATACAATTCAAAGAGTTCTTAATCACAAAGAGATGTATGATGCCTGGAAATCTCAGACATGACATATGCAATCAACTCATACAACTCAGCCTTAGATTCTTCTTCTGTTATTGTGATAAAATGTTTTGAAGTGAGAAAGAGACTTTTCTACCCACAATGCAAAATGGAAGCCATTATGAAATGTAAATCTGGCAGTATAAGTTTGAACCAACTGGTCATATTTGATCCATGGGCAAAAGAAAAACAATGAATGTATGGTGCTGCTCATTTGATATAGATATGAATAATTTGCATTGGTATGGAATTTGAGGTCAATTTTGTTTCATGTGTATGTATTTCTGATCTTAAGGTATTGTAATTGTGTAGTTCATTTAAAAATGTAATGTATAATTAGGAAA
>LOJH01029092.1:3307-17538 GCA_001685095.1 Ellobius talpinus | reverse complement strand
TGTTATTTCGGGTGTTAAGCTAGCCGTGCGGGAGCCGGGTGGGACGAAAAGCAGACCCGCACTCCCCTATCACTACAAACCCTGACAAGTACAAATGCACACAAATGCTTTCTCTTCACAAATGAAAACACACTGCCCTCAGAAATCTCTTCTCCCCGTTGTCTTTATTTCTGTCCTCTCACTCTTCAGTCGCAGCTTTACTAACAGTTTTTCTGTTTAAAAATGATTATTGATTTAGCTTCCCCAAAGTGGCCAATCCCAATTGTCTCCTAAATTTATTTGTGTGGATCGTTTTCAGCCTGTGTTTATTGTTAACTGTTGGTCACTGTTAATTAGCTGTACTTGGTTCACCATTCTGTCCTGAGAAGGTTAGTGAACACATAATTTGGTCTCTTTGTTATTTGTTCTCAGTATTGAACTGTGTTTTTTTTTTGCTTCATGGTCTCTTGAACCAACACCCCACTTGTCCTTTTTTGATGGACACTTCTGTGTTTTATTCCCCAATAGCTGGCTTCCATGTTTGCCACCTCTTAATGACCTATTTGACCTATTTTAGTGGTTATGCTTAAAAAAATGAGCTCTTTCCAATATAAGGGACGAAGGGGAGAAGGGAGAAGAGCAGAGAGAGAGAAACAGAGAGAGAGAAAGAGAGAGGGAGGAGGAGGAAGAGAAGGAGGAGGAGAGGAGGAAGAGAAGGAGGAGGAGGAGGAGGGGAGAAGTGGGGATAAGGAAGAGAGGCAGAAGCTGCTTCTGAGAGAGAGATGGAAATAGAGAGCTCAAACTGGAAGCAGAAGGAAGGAGTGAGTGGGGTTTGTCTCTTAAAGGGACAGGATAGACCATTATAGTAATTATCTAATCCTTAGCCATTTCCAATACTTTGACAAAAATCACATAGACAGACATGTTGTTTCCAGTGGAAAAGTGGCTCATCCTTAACTTCTTTCCACCTAACAGATCACTCTACTATCTGTACTCTCAACAACATTCACGTTCTCAAGAAAAGGGCAGAACGTAACCAAGTTCTCTGCTAGAACATTCCATGGACCAACCTGAACCAGTTCTTACAAAGTGACTATTCCCCTCTGAAACCCCATAAGGGAGACTTCTACCTGAGTATCATTGTCTTCCAAGATTCCCCCACGGATTCCCTTTAAACTCTGCCTGCAATAGAAGGACTAGTTCAATGTTCTACTTCCATATTTCTCCCACAAACTACCTCCAAAGGCTTTTGAATGCTACGGTCAATTTTTACATGGCAACAGTTCCCCCTTCAGGGTAGTAATTTTTTGTAATTATTTATTTTCACGCTTATGTAATAGAATACATGAAAAGATCAACTCAAGGAAAGGGATTTACTTTAGTTTACAGTTCCAGGAGACACAGTCTACCAGGATAGTCAAGGCAGAGCAATGGAGGCAGGAAACAATGGTCACATGCAACCACAGTCAGGAAACCGAATGGGAAGGACATTTGCCCTCAGCTATGTTTGTCCTGAGAGTTTAAGTCTTGGGCTCTAGCTCATCAAATGAGACTGCCCAATTTCACGTGGATCTTTCTACCACAATCAACCCAGGACTTGATAATAGCCTCTAGACTTACCCAGAGATTTGCTTCCATGTGATTCTAAATCTTATCAAGTGGACGAGATCACCGAACGCAAACAGGGATGGTAATAAAAAATATGCTATCTTTGTTCTGAATGGATTGCTCTGTAGTGATCCATGAAATAATGATAATATTAATAATCTGTAATAAACCATGGAACATCCCAATCCTACAGATCTGTACTTTTCTTTTTTTTCTGGGGGAAAGTAAGTAAAATTTACTGTTCATAATATGGACTATTCTCTCTCATTGTTTCTAACATCCTTTTACTCACATTTAAACTTCCATAAAATGCAAGGAGTATTTGATTCTTTTTAGAGCAGGGTAGGTTTAGACTTGACGGAGACTGCATCCATCATTAGGCACTCAGTTATATACAAGAATGGAATGGGAAATCTATGTCCTTTCTCACTTGATTGCCTATTAGACTCTCAAAAGAAATTAGAAAAGGGAAGTTTTGAAAGTGCTGGCATAGGATTTTGTTCTATTTCTGTATTGTAGGTTAACCAAGCTTTAAAACTGTGAACCTCCCATGTCAAGGTCCACTGCAAAGATGACAGTTTGAAAAAACACAGGAACTGCAAACCGTTGGAAAACTATTTGCATATTTCCCTCAAGTCTGACAATTTTTATTTTTAATTTAAATAATATTTTTGAGGATCTTACGTATAAGTACTCTATTTTCAATATTTCTACTCCTCTAAAACCCATTTTTTAATTATTCCCCTTAGTTGCTGTTCTCCTAAGAGGTATCACCCAAATTATTTAAATAGTAATATAATTCAACAATTGTTCACCTAAAAGTAGAGCATATTCTTTAGTAAAGTTAAAGAATGACTTTAAACTTTAAAACTTTTAAAAAATAGCATTAAAATAAATTTTACCTTTAGTAAAGTAAAACTATATAGAAAATTATAAATATCAGTGCCCATACTTAATTATGACTCTGAATCAGTCTTTGTGTTTATATTTGTTTCGAGATGTATTTACTCACAAAAAGTGATTTGATTCATATACTAATGGGTTTTTATGATTTTCTGAGTAAACAAAATAATTTCACATAATCACATTTTAAAAAGTACTAGTGTACATGGTCAAATTTATTGAAGAAACAGATTTCTCATTTTTTCTTTTAAAACATCTAGTTTATAAAAGTTTTAAATCTTTAAATCTTCTATTCAAAATATTCAGCTTGGGGAACTATCACAGAGCACACAGAGGGTCAACAGACTGCATTCTCGTGTCATAGTGCCTTTTCCTGTTCTTCTTCCCAGAGGGTGTAAAGGCCCTCTGCTTTGCACCACGTTATGACACCAAGTGAACTGATCACCACTTAACGCAAATTTGACTAAAACACATTTTAAAAAATTTCTAACAGTGAAATGAATGGCTTTATGTATCAATTGCCTCTACTTGAAGGAAAATTCTCCCCTTTTTGTTTGTATTAAATTTTAGATTGTTTGAAAAATTCTTGTTACATTATCCAATATGGTATGGAATTCATAATCCTCTTGTCTCACTTTCCAGAGTGCTAGGTTATTTTTTGTGTTTTACAAGAATTTCAAAACACAGGTGTGACAACACTTGTGACTTTAATATCCTATAAGATTTGTTTCTAGTGACTCATTTAGAAATTTTCTTTCTACCATTGACCAAAGAAAAAAGCAAAACCATTATTATGTCATTTAAAAACTGCATCCTATACCACTTTGAACTTGATTGAAAAAAAATGCCAAATAATTGTCACATCTCTGCTCTTGCAGAAGTGCAATGGAGTCTGCACAGCTTCAGAAGAAGAGAAAAAGTTGTTTGTGGCAGAATTTCTGGCCAGGCAGAGAAACTAATTAGTGTCAGAAGGAGTAGCATAAGGCAATGAACAATATCCCAATAAGAAAATATACCTTAAAATGCTATTCACAATCTAGAGCAATTCATAGTAACTTTAAATCTTATTAGTAATGCAAAGAAAGAATAAAAAATAACTATGCAAATTTTGTAAGAATATTTTCAACATACTTACATAGGCATAAAATATATTTTAGAGAAACATTAGGTGCTCATTTCGGCAGCACATAGACTAAAATTGGAATGATACGTGGTCCCTGCACAAGGATGAGACGCAAATTCGTGAAGCCTTCCATATTTTTCTATTTGGATGCACACCTTCCTAGGCCTGGATGGAGGGGAGAGGGCCTTGGACTTCCCACAGGGCAGGGAACCCTGCCCTCTCTTAAGGAGGGAGAGGGAGGGAGGATGGGAAGTGGGGGAGTGGGAGGGGAATGGGAGGAGGGGAGGAAGTATAAATTTTTGAATGGAAAAATAAAAAAAAGAAACATTAGCTAATATTATGCTAATCCAAGACTACGACATAATGTTAACTTATATTTACAATGAGAGTGATTGAATGATATTATGATTAAGTATTTATATTATTTTGACATTCCAGACACCTTATACAACCAGTGTTAGGTTCTAGAGCTAAAGAAAGCAAAGGTTAGGGTATTTAATGCCTGATCTATAATCTCGCAACCAACGGGCTTGGTGGAACTCAACATCTGTCAAGCTCTTCCCCGACTGTAGACCCAGGAGTACAGCAAACCAATTCCTTGTATCACTGCAGTGATGCAACTCGTGCATCAGATACAGCTTTGGTAGAGCAGAGAGACTAGAGTGAGTGACGCTCTGTCCGCTGTTCGTTTCTATAGTACTTTGAGTAGGATGATCAGAAATAAGTTGTTTCCTTTACAGGACCCAAGGCCGTTGTTTAATATGAAAAATCACAGGGCAAACCGTTACGAGACAAAGGGCTGTTTTTCAAAAGCACACACTCGTGCACACCTGCACACACATCCCAATGGTAAACAATGGAATGGGAATCCAAGAAATGACTTTCTTTTGTAACATTGGAGTTAACAGGACAGCAAAAAGTAATTAACGGGGCAAATAGAGCTAAGCCAAGTTACTGATTAATTTACAAAACAATTAAATTTCCACTTAAAATTCAAATTAACATTCTGTCTGCCTTAGGCAACCAATGTTTGCAAATTTTAATAGGGTTAGACATTAAGTGTCTTACTTAAAACCAAGCTCAGACCACACTGGGTAAGACTATTATTGGAATAAGCCGTGCATGGCTTTCTTGGTTTTCAGTTTTTACAAAAAAGATAGGAAACCTTATAACATGTTGGACTAATGTATTTTCAAGAAGAATGTGAGAAAATGAGAAGTTGTTGTCCAACCTCTTATTTCAAATATTTATAGGCATTCTACCCTTGTAAAGAATTTCAAGAAAATACCCCATAAAATATCTTCAAATTGCTTCTAATCATTCAACGAATATGCTCTGTTTTCCATCCTGAAAAATTATCTGTGGAGCAGAAATCTCTCTGGTCTGTATGATTTAACACATACTGAGCACACACTGTACAACAGCGGAGCAAGCTTCAAGGATAACTAACACCACCCTAGTCAACCAAGGCACTAAAAGTAATGGCAATCCTCTCAGCCCATGACCGTACATGTGCAAAAGAGATGAGTCTGTCACTTTCTAGTCCACCAGAAGGGTTTCCAGGAAAGTAGAAGAACTTTTTCTAATGATTATCTGATGAAGTACTTTGCATGTTTCTGTACCTTCCAGAGTTATCAGGGTCCTCTGGCTCAGACTCTACAGGGATAAAAGGTGCCTTTTAGCTAGGATACCTTCCCAGTGTATCCGAGCACTAACAGAAAACAGTGGTTTATTGTGCAATGCAAAAATCTAGAATCATGAATTTGTTGCTCATCTCATTATGAAGTCTTATAAATTCAGAATATTCCCTGACAATAGCAAAGCCATTTTAAAGGTTTTTCAGGAAGAAATATGAACCCAAAGGTCTTTTCTGGTTAATCAAAACAGAATTTAAGCAAATTGAATTGATTTAATCGGGAGTTACACAAATGTGAAACACATGTTTTCAAGAAGTATTTTTAAAAATCAACCTATCAATATTATTTCTGATATTTACTTTTCTTTATTTCTGCAAAAATAAAATTAAAATCATAGTCTCTTAAAAAATAAATAAATAAAGTCTTATAAAAATGCCTCTATAGTGGGTAGGGTGGAGGGAAGGTTGAGGGCATGAGAGAAGGGAAGGGAGTGGAAACTGGGATTGGTATGTAAAATAAAAAAATAGATGTATATTTAAATCTATGAGCCAACATAACTTTTTTACCTATAAAAATACACTATTACTCGTACAGACAGGTGAGAGCAGCCTACCCATAGATCATTAAAATACAATAAAAGATTAAAAGAAAAACAAATTTAAAAAAATGCTTCAAGGAGTTTCTAACTTTGATTTAGTGGGCATACCCCACAAAAAGCACTCTTGTAGCCTGCACACAGCACAGTCAGCAGAAAAGCTGTTTCTAGTACACACTCAACTTTCTGGTTCAACCAAACAAGTATTTCTGCCCCTTATCTTTTCCCTTGTCTGATCCTTGATCTTTCCTAAGGGTTCCTGCTTTGTGAACTTGAATGCAGTTATCTGTCTGGCTTTTGGAAATGTCTTGCATTTTCAGCTGCTCTCTCACAATGACGAATGTATTTTATTTCATTCTTGTGTTACCAGACTGGTTAGTCCTGCCTCCCTGGGGCTGCCTCCAGGTCAAAAGCTTGGAAAAGAAGCCCATGCATTGCTTCTTTTCACTTAACATCTGTGTGAAATATGAGACACAAAATGGGCCTGAGGGATCTTCTAGTGTCTACTTCATTCTAGAGATTTGGGGCCCAAAAGTTCTAGGAGGCAATAAGAGACATGGATGTTATGTTGGGACTTGAATCAAAGTATTTTCATGGAGCTAGGCATGTAGAAGCCCCCCCTCTTTTTTTAACTAATGTGAAGTCAGTGCTGGGATATATGTGCCTCCATTCTGGACAGCCTCTTGATAACTAGCACACTGTAGCTGAGGAAATGATTGCAGGTTACTTTTTTTCTGATCTGTCATTATCGTTCTTGTTGAGTTGTTTTCCCCAATGCAGATGACTTTGCCTTATTTTCCAGTATCTCAACTACAAAGTTATTGCTTAGTCTAATCTTAGCATGCAGAAGTTTTTGAATCTACCTCAAATGCAAATTATGCCATTTCCTAGTCCATTTGTTGTCAGTGATTGCGTAGAAACACACAATGATGCTGAGCTATGGTGCTCTCAGTGCCATCTTTACATACTTAGCAATTCCCTCTGAAAGAGGCAAAAATGATGTCCCAGTGAACCACGAATTATATCACAAAATTCTTCACATTTTCTAAGAATGTTCTATATGTCAGTTTCTCTTTGCTCATTTTTTCACTTCTCTTTCTCTTCTCTGCCTACCCAACTCTACTTTTCTTAGTCTTGCTATTGTAAGACTCACTCCTATGTCTTATATCAATATTTGGTAAGTGTGGAGTCTGGGCAATATAGTTTGAATAACAAGTAATTTCAATATAATGTCAAACTTTTGATTAACATTGTTTTAAATTAATCAGAATGAAAATAATTTTCAGAATAATCAGTAATTAGATAGAATAATTTTATGCTCTGTATTTTCAAGTTTTGGAAATAATTTGCATGTGTATTTTGTGTATTGTCTAATTGAAGGAAGGTTTGCTCCCTGCCACTCTGAGGTAGTCACTTGATGTGTTGGAAAGTCAGTTTTCACTCTCTGATTTTCAACTGGAATTATTATTTTATGATGTTGCCAGAAATGGAGTTTCATTTGGGAACATTAAGCTACTGGTATATGAGTCTCGGCTACATCAGCCTGTCTTTCTCAATTTGCCTTGTTGTGATTTTCTCTGAACTCAGAAAGAACAGGAAATTTCCGCTGCAATGATGACTGACAGGTACATCAGCCAGCTATTATCTGAGGCTTATTTGACTTCCACTGAACAGGCAAAACAAAAAGAGGTGAAATTTGAAATGGTGGTTTTATTTGAAAATAAACAGAAATTTGCATGGGTACTATTTATATCTGTGCTTCCTTTACCTGTCAATCAAATTATTTCAAATTTCTGCTGTATCAAACAATCACTTCTATAATTAGAAACACAAGGAAAGTTTACTTATATAAGCTTTTGTATAAAGAAGAAAAGCAGGGCGAGCAAGTGGTGAACAGTAAGCCAGTAAGCAGTGTTTCCATGGTCTCGGTATTATTTCCTGCCCCCAAGTATCTATCTGCCTTCAGTTCCTGCTGTGAGTTTCCTCAATGGTGGACTGTGACCTGAGAGTTGTAAAGGGAGACCAGCCCTTTGCTCCTGAAGCTGATTTTCGTAATGGAGCTTTATCACAACTCCAGAAGCCCTAACTAAGTAGCCATCCTTAATTCTAGTGCTGAAAGCACAGTTACAGTGATTTTCTTGTTGTTGTTGTTTTGTTGTTTGTTGTTTGTTTGTTTTGGCCAAAATCTGGGCAGTATAGAAAATGTAAATTCAACCAATGAGTTCATTTCTGGAAAATCAACAACAAAACCTCTCAAATCCACTTTCTGGCTAGATAGCTAATTATCATAAATAATCCTGGTAAGGGACAGTGTGCATTAAATACTATTTCAAGACATTCCTTGCTTATTCTTTTATCAACTCATCAAAACTTGGTTGCCTCATGACCACAAGATAGGCACTGTTCTGAGTCATGATGAAGACACTGTGCCTGCCTCCAGGGCGCTTCAGAAGTCTCAGGGGAAGAATCACTGCTAAGGACATGACTCAATACCACACTCTGTCGGTTACATATTCACAAAGTGTCCCAAACACACATGCCTGCTGGAAACAGACAGAGCAGAAAAGAGAACAGTGCTGGGGTCTCTAAACTCAAGTTAACCTGAGTTCGGCTATAGTTGTGTGAGAGTACACTCTTTCAATATGGAAACCATCCATTGTTAACTAAAGACACAGGTTTTAAAAAGAAACTCCCCATTTTTAACACCACCAACAGTGCTGTTGTTGAATAAACACATGAAATTGTTTTGGTTTGCTTGGCTAATATTCAAACAGATATTAAGAGCCAGTGACCCAAGTTATCAGCTTGCATCATGAAATCTCCATACATGAATGGACATTAGCCCTACCCGTGCTTGAGTTCCCTCTTGCACACTAGGTGAGCCGAACCTGCTCACTGCCTCCATAGAATGCTTTTTATAAGAATTAATGGCCCTGGAAGAGATTTAGATCTCCTTGGATAAGGAAACTATGCAAACAAACACTGTGATTGTTAGTCCTGTGTTTCTCACTGAAGAGCAGTCCTACCTGTCCTAAATCATAACATTTCAGTTCTGGGACAAGAACATAGTGTAGAAGAAAGCTGTTAGAACTTGTTAGCATCAGTTTTAATAATACACCTGTAGTCTAGTCTGTTTATGTCTACAGCTCTTGGAGATGTTTGAATAGCTTCCATGGAAAACCTGTACTTGTTTTCCAAATCAGTAATGAAGAACGTATCCTTGGTTCTTTACCAGATGTTCCTAAAGTTTCTGTGAGGACCAGATGCAGAGTTAAGGATGCAGAAAGACTAGTGTGTGTATACTCACATTCTCTAATGGACACTCACCATACAACTTCTTCCTGATCAAAGGAAACAGGAAATGTACATCGCATGGCCCCACCACTTAAACATCCCATGAGCATGGATGTCAGCATGAGAAGAATGGGATTTTCCTAAGCAGAAAGTAATGCTGTTGGTAAGAGGAAATCCCATTCCTACGTGTGAGTTCTGGAGAAAGAACCTCAGTGCAAGCAGTTTACCAACTGAGCTACATCCCAAATCCTCTATGATTTCCTTATATTCCTCAAATACACAGTAGTGAATAGAATAATTAAGAAACCCTTCCCCCAGACAGTTCCATGGACCAGCTGGAGATGCCTCTAATTAATTGTTTCCAGTTTCCTAACAGAAAACAATTATAAAAGCCCCCCAAATTTAGAGCTTTAATAAACAGAACTCCTCAGAGTTTTTCTTGGAGTAGCATGCTACGTGACTAATATGTAATATAAATGTAATATATAATATATGTGAATATATTTGAAAAATAAACACTGTTTCAAATACAAGAAATAACCTTAGAAGTATAAACTGATAAAATGCATATGCTTTGTTTTTCTTTTATCTGTTTGAAAACACAATACAATTTGAAAGCAAATAAGTCGACTAAATATGTGAGAAATAGCATAGGGTCTTCTAACAAAATTTGTGTAGTTCATAGTACTACATAGTGAATCTTGGAAACAAAACTATTTTTATTTTTATTATTTATTTTATTATTTATTTTTAAATTACTTTTTTAGCTAAAAACAATCTTTTTTATTCTATATAACAGTCCCAGTTCCCCCTCCCTCCCCTACTCCTACTTCCCCCACCTTTCCCCATCCCCTCCCGCCCCAGATGAGGCAAGGCCTCCTATGGGGAGTCAACAAAGTAAGACACATCTTGAGGCAGGAACAAGCCCCTCAAGGCTGAGGAAGGTTTCCCTCCAGATGGGATGGACTCCAAAAAGCCAGTTCATGCCTTAGGGACAAATCCTGATCCCACTGTTAGTGGCCCCTACAGACATCCCAAGACACACAACTGTCATCCGTATTCAGAGGGCATAGTTCAGTCCTATGGAGGTTCCCTAGCTATCAGTCTGGAGTCAGTGAGCTCCCATTTGCTCATGTCAGCTGTCTCTGTGGGCTTTCCCTTCATGATCTTGGCCCCTTTGCTCATATTACTGCTCCTCCCTCACTTCTACTGGTCTCCAGGAGCTTCATATAGTGCTTAGCTGTGGATCTCTGCATTTGTTTCCATCAGTTACTGAATGAACATTCTATGATAACAATTAGGGTAGTCACTAATATGATTATAGGGGAAGGCTAGTTCAGATGCCCTTTCCACTATTTCTTGGAGTCTTAGCTGGGGTTATCCTTGTGGATTCCTGGGAAATTCCATAGTACCAGGTTTCTCCCTAACCCAATAATGGATCCCTTTGTCTTTTCCTCCTGGGAGAGACCATCCCATTTTCTCATTTACTCCTCCCCCTCCCCTTCCTCCACGCTCCCAACTTAGGAGTTCTTGGCTATTTCCCCTTCCTGGTGGGATCCATGTCTGTCTCTCTTGGGGTTCTCCTTGTTACCTAGCTTCTCTGGGGTTGTGGATTACAGCCTGGTTATCCTTTGCTTTATGACTAATATCCACTTATGAGCAAGTACATACACCATGTTTGTCTTTCTGGATCTGTGTTACCTTACTCAGGATGTTTTTTTCTAGGTCCATTCATTTGCCTGCAAATTTCAAGATATCACTGTTTTATTTACCACTGAGCAATACACCATTGTGTAAATGTATCACATTTTCTTCATCATTCTTTGGTTAAGGGGCATCTATGTTGTTTCTAGCTTGTGGTTATTATCAATAATGCTGTTATGAAAGTAGTTGAGCAGATGCCTTAGTGGTATTGTTACAAGATGCAACATTATATAGCAATTACTCAGCCAGCTTGTCACAAGCGACTTATCAGAACCAAAGGTTTTGATAAAGCTTAAACCAAGATTCAAGGAAATTTTGGTGTTATTGCTTTGTGAATACAAAGTTGTCCTTTGCTGTAGACTTTCTCTGTAGTTAACTCCCTTTCTGGGATGTATTTGGAAATTAATTCCCAGATTTCAGAACTGTTTTCTTGTAGCTACGTGTGAAAACAGTTTCTCACTGCCAGGCCTCTGTTGCCCTCTCCTAGGTAAATGAAGAGATCCACCTTCCTGCGATTATCTTTACTAGCAGGCATTTGGTCAGTGCTTAGAGGCCAGGAAAGAGCATTCCATTTAAGATATTCACAGATACCTAACGACATAGAATTACTTTTGCCCAAGCTGCTGCTCTGGTTTTATCCCACAGCACCGAAATCAGAATAATTGATAACAACATACCCCAGAACTGATAATTTGGGGTCTCTTCTTTGTTTAGAGCATTAAGTCTAACTTCAGACCTAGGCCTGTAGAAACTGCAGCATCTGGTGTATGTGCTATCTGATCACAAGTTGGAGCTTCTCCCTGACTGTTCATGTAAGGTGCTTGGTTACCTGATTCTATGCATGCTGGGAAAGGAAAAAAGTAACACACTGAAAATAAGCTCTTTACTAATCACCTAAAAATATGCACTAACCTTCCCCCTCTGGGATTCCCTGATGATTTAATTCCTTTCTTAACTTTCTTCATTAGAGTTCACTATTTGTGCACTAGCCACTCCCACCACTGCAGCCACAGATCTCTCTCTCTGTGTGTGTGTGCGTGTGTGTGTGTGAAAACCCTTATCTGATTTTTATAGGGCAAAAGAATTCCTGCCCTGGAACCTGCTAGGGCTGGGGATTTGCTGGTTTTAAGGGTATATATTATGAGGAACATTTGTAACAGATAGAACGAGAGAACAAGAGAGTACAAGGATGAAGAGGAATTGAAAGAAGAAGAATAAAGAAGCATGGATGGATGGAACCTGTGTGAGTAGACTTCTTTACCCCTCAGATCTTACCCCTCAGATTTTTAACCCTTTAGCATATTGTGGTATCTTTAATTGTACCCTGAGAGGGAGTCCTTAAGGCTGGAATTTCAAGGCTCTCATTATGGTATGAGTGTCCCTCCTTTGGGTATATGCCCAAGAGTGCTATTGTTGGGTCTTGAGGTAGATTGATTCTCAATTTTCTGAGAAACTACCATACTGATTTACAAATCTGCTGTACAAGTTTTCAACCCCACTAGCAATGGAGGAGTGTTTCCCTTACTCCACATACCCTCCAGCCTAAGCTGTCAACAGTGTTTTAGATCTTAGCCATATGACAGGTGCAAGATAGTATCTCAGTTGCTTTAATTTACATTTCCCTGATGTCTAAGGATGTTGAACATTTCCTTAAATGTCTTTCAGCCATTTGAGATTCCTCTGTTGAGAATTCTCTGTTTAGATCTGTACCCCCTTTTTAAATTGAATTATTTGATATTTTGATGTCTAGTTTCTTGAGTTTGTGTATTTTGGAAAGCAACCCTGTGTCAGATGTTGGGTTGGTGAAGAACTTTTTCCATTCTGCAGGCTGCCATTTTGTCTTACTGCCCATGTCTTTTGCCTTACAGAAGCTTCTCAGTTTCAGTAGGTCCCATTTATTAATTGTTGCTCTCATTGTCTGTGCTACTGGTGTTATATTTAGTAAGTGGTCTCCTGTGCTCATGTGTTCAAGGCTACTTCCCACTTATTCTTCTATGAGGTTCAGTGTGGCTGGATTTATGTTGAGGTCTTTGATCCATTTGGACTTGAGGTTTCTTCATGGGGTTAGATATTGATCTACTTGCACTCTTCTGCATGTTGACATCCAGTTTTGACAGCACCATTTGTTAAAGATGCTTTCTTTTTTCCATTGTACAACCTTAGCTTCTTTGTCAAAAATCAGGTGTTCATAGGTGTGTGAATTAATATCTGGGTCTTTGATTCAATTCCATTGGTTCACCTGTTGTTTTTATGCCAATACCAAATTGTTTTCATTACTAAACTGTTTTAAGGATTGCCATCAATGTAACAGCATAAAAAACGCAAAATTTGCTTGTCAATTTGAAGCCTTGCTAACAGGATGCATCATCTTGTATTTTCTCCTACAATAAAATTGTTAAGAGTTTGATCACATCTGTGTACCCCAAATGGAGTTCTTTCACAAGACTGACTTCATAGTGATACAGAGCCACAAGGATCAGAAACGGTGATATAAAAATAGGGGTGAAAAAAATACCACTGTGATTAAGTAACCTGAATTTCACGTACCCATTACAGGTATTATTTCAACACTTCATTAAAGTACATTGATTCTAAAGCAATGGGTTTGATAATGATATTTTTCAAGTATGTCATATACTTAAATCTGTTGACTCATCATTACTCTCTCCTGTCACCCCTTTCTTCTTCATTCTTCTATTAGGTAATTCTTTACTAATTTTCCTAGTGATACGGGAAAAATAATGTAGGTGTTCTTTCTTATTTCCCAAACACAGACCTAGTGTATTTTAGCATTTGCTTAGCAGTTTGTTGAAATACCATGTATACTATCATAATTCTTTAATAGAGCACTAACACTAGAGAATTACTAATGCCATTAAAGTCAGCAGATAGCTGAATTTATGATGACCTCGTAACATCATAGTTTGGTAGACACTCAGTAACACTAGTGTATTATTTATCAATATTTATTATTCCTAGCTCTAGAGAAAAGACTGCCACCTACTGAATGATTGTGGTGTCTTCTTGGAGATCAATTGTGTCCATTCTTCTGTTGCCTTGATAAGAAGAGAGGTGTCATGTTCTTCCCTCCAACCCTGAAACTAATTAGCAAAGAGAGGGATAGAGGCCAGTGAGTCAGAGGATGCATCCTATGAATGGACCTGGTAATCACAACATTTATGATTAGGAAAACATGCCAGGGAATTTTAAAGGGTTATTAATCTTTGGGATATTATTAATTTTTGTTGATCTGTGATAGTCCTCCAAAAGAATTTGTCATCTATCATCTTTGTCAAACATGGACAACTGAGGAACTGAGACATGCAGATTATTGAACCGACTTCTGAAAGCATGACTCTAGAGATCCATGCTTAAACTCTTGGAGAAT
>LOJH01029091.1:4639-17539 GCA_001685095.1 Ellobius talpinus | reverse complement strand
TGCCCTCTTCTGGCCTGCAGGCATGCATGCAGATAGAATACTGAGAATACTGTACACATAATAAATAAATTTTATATATATATATATATATATATAAAGAATTCTGAATGTTCTGCAACAAAGTAGCTATAGGGCAGACACAGCGGTTTTTCTCCAAGGTTTCTACTGGCTTTGTTCTTCAAACTGAAATGCAGGAAAATATTGATGTTCTTTTCTACATGGTGTAGAAACAGGCACAGAAAATGTAGAAAGAACTTTATTGAACAAAATTATACCTACACGAAGAAGTTGGCAAACATCTTAGACTGTCTCATTCTTCTGCACCATACCTAAGAGATGGGTAAGTGCCCCCATCTCTGACATCACCTACTTTTCCTTCTCGTCCATTCATGGTAGAGCTGAAGTTGTTGTCTTTGTAGCCCTAGTGGTCCGCATCTCTGAAATCTCTAAATACAGTGAGTAGTCAAAAACTATATAGAAATTATTATTCAATTTGACTAACCATATGTGAGGCATACTGTGGGCATTTGATTTCAGATACACAGGAGTGTGTCTAAGCCTCACTGACTAAACAGTGTGAGGCACTGCTCTGGGAACTGCATAAGCATGGGACTGTATCTAAGCTTCCACACAGTCCCACAGTATACCACCTTCCATTAATAAACGGGCAATTGGTTCAGTGAGGTTACTGTGTCTAAATTCTAATTTTCGGAGCTGGAACTTGAATTGTGTTGGTCTCTAAAACTTTGTGTGCAGAAACTCTTAACAGTACATTTGATATTCTTCACAGAATGTACATCTATGAAAAGAGAGGGGAAAGTTGGCAGACCCAGGCAGACCCATGGAGCACACAGAAGCCTGGGGGCGGCTTACACTACTCAAGAAACCGCCACTACCTTGAGCTCTTTACAGGACGGATACCAGGTCCATTGACCTTTCCTGACATGTGCAAGTTCTCCAAATGATTTCCGGCTCTTATTTCAATGGTGATTGTTATAGCATAACAATACATGGAATAGTACATGAACTAGGATATTTGAAAAGTATCAGTTCTTGGTTGGATGCAGTCTACAGGCTGTTTTTTTTCCCTGCCACTGGTGTGGCAGTCCTGACTGAGACTAGCAGTGCTAAGGTCAGGTGACTGCCCTCCCTTCCTTCGAGCTATTACTCTCCATGTTTTGATCTGGCTGCAGGAGTTGCTCCTTCAGTGAGCCTTCATGATCATTACATGGATTTCAGATTTGCTTCCCAGAGAAGGAGAACTCGACATGACTTAGACTCATAGAATTCATCAGGCTCATACACAACTTTATATGGTACAGCTAAAACCCTTGGCAAAGTGCATACAACTTTGAACATTCACAACCGAAGATCAAAAAACCATGGAACACACAATTACCACCTTTTGATACAAATTTCTGAAAACAAATATTCTTCTGATCTTGATTCTTTCTCTGAAAGTCATCCTGAAAATGGGGAAATAAATATCCATGGGTGGGAAGCCTCACAGATAGCTTGCTCTTTTGGCTCTCTGAACAGTGGTTGCTAATTACTATTAAAAGAGTTTCAAATTTTATGTTCAAACATCCAGATGCTTTTGAACTTTGTAAAAAGTAGAACTGGAAACTTCACTGTGGCATTTCCTAATGAGAAAACACATCTTTCCTGTAGTGAACAGAGTTGGGCAGTTCACTGGATAAGCATTACAGTCTATTTATGCATACATTTTTCAGTCTTAGGCTTCAGACATGCCTAATCCAAAACCATATCCTATTTCAAAGACATATGTATGTATCTAGGTTTCACCACTGAAGAACAAAATGCTCAATCACTAAAAAAAAAAAATTATCTGGCTACCAGGAGCATGATGTCATGGTGTGAGGCCAGGCCTCTGAGATACATTATCACCTGACCCAGGACAGTGTAGGAGTTACTTTCCTGTTGCTGGGACAAAGCACTATGACCCAGGAAATTTATAGAAGGAAGGATGTATTTGGGCTGATGGTTCCACAATAAAAGCCCATGGTGGCAGAATGGAGACATGGTGACTGTAAGACATGGAAGCCGAGAAGTTAACATTTGGAACTATCGTAGGAAGAGGGAATGCAAACTGAGACTGACATATCGCATTTAAACCTCCAGCCCACCCCTAGTGACTGCTTCCTCCACCAAGGCCACATCTCCTGAGCCTCCCCCAGCACCACCACCAACTGGCAGCCTATTGTTTTTATCTAAGTTGTTCTATTTACCAATAAAGACACGAGAGCCAGATATTGGGGTGAAAACCTGCTAGATCAGAGAAGCCAAGAAGCAACCAGCTGACCTTCCTTTTGGGCTGAGTGGAAGCGTCCTTTCCACTCGTCCCAAGCCAAAAGGACCATGAATCTCCAAGTCCCTCCTACTCCTTCCTGTGCACCTCTCTATCAGTATTCCTGACTCCTCTGCCCTCTCTATGGCTCCATCCCGTTATCCAAGTTTCACAGTGTGTTAAATATCCCACAACAGCAGCAACCACCATCCATATTCCAACCGCCACAGCTGGCTACTTACAGTGCCCGACAGCGGGAAGGCCTTGACCTGTGTGGCTCACATTACTTACCTGGAACCATGTAACCATGAAACCATGCCTTGGTCTAAGAGGCTTGCAGAGGGAGACTCATGCCACACTGTGACCCTAATCTTAAGCTCAAGAGTTTGCTCTAATTACACACACTTTTTAGAAAACTGTTTCCAAAACAAAATGGTTTAAAAATCTTTACCTCTTCAAAATGTATTAACTACAAATTTGTTAAGTACAGGTAAAATGGGAAAGAAAATAAAAAACACAAGCTATGACTATCTTACAGAAAAGTAAAATCCAAGAGTGAACGGATGATATTAGAAGCTGTCTATCCAGACACTCACTTGTGGAGTCCAGCCCATAAAGCAAGGGAGAACTGTCGACACACTGGGAGAATCGTGCTGGTTTTCTGAAAGGTGATTGCCGTCAAAGCTGCATCCTTCCAGTAACAAACCACTGATCTGCCACAGACAAGTAAAAAGTGTTACAGAATATTAAATTATGAAGTGCCAGGCATACATAGTTGGATCGTAAGATCAAAGGCCCAGTATCCCAAGGCCACACTGGGGCCTTTTATTTGGAGAACACAGGAAATCTGAATCAGTGTTCACTGTGAACTCTCTTTGAGACAAGTTCTTACTTTTTAGCTAATATTCTAGAAAACACAAATGTCATAGACTACATAATTGCAGGTGTCCTGGCATTAGGTTAATAGAAATATAAAGACATAAGTCAAATCAACTCTCTTCCAGGAAGTAGGGGAGAGAAGCCTAACAAGAAAATGAATAGGTGGTCCTTACATGCTGTGTGGAGTTGAGAGAGTAAAGGAGAAAGTTTTATACAGTATAAGGTAGCTTTGGTGTAAACTGAAGACATCTGAAGTACAAAGATGGCTCTTGGAGTAACGTTAGCTACAGTTGCTTGGAGGCCATCTGCTCCTTTCTCCAGTGCTAACTGCTGAGCTGACAGCAGCAGGCTGAGCAGTAGCTTACGTCCACAGCTGTCAACAGTTTGCTTTCTCACGACGTATTCATGATGCCACCACAACTTACACAATGGTTTCAAGTTTTAACAACTGACCAGTAGCCTCACTTGAGAGGATTGAACTTCAAATTCTTTTACAATAGTGCAAAAGTGATACACACTCAGTAGAAGACACAGGCTAGCACACGTGGTAGGACACTCTCCTGCATGGTGGACATTGGTGGCAGCAGTGAGCACCTGGTCACACTGAGAAACACTAGCTGCTAGGCCATATGGACGATATGAGGTGGCGTGTCTTGTGCTTGAGGTCTTCTCCTCTATAACTGAAGATGGAGGTCACCCTTTCAATTGATGGCTACTTGTACAACTTCTTTGGGAAAATGTTTATTTAGGTGTTTTTGCCCGTGT
The DNA here is from genome assembly GCA_001685095.1 of Ellobius talpinus. Lineage (NCBI taxonomy): Eukaryota > Metazoa > Chordata > Mammalia > Rodentia > Cricetidae > Ellobius > Ellobius talpinus. Next base: position 13,587 of record LOJH01029091.1, on the reverse strand, counting down.
TTTATTTTCTCTTCTTTAAAATGTACGAAGAATAGCGATCTGAAATGACTGCTGTGAAAGCTCTTGTATACCAAGGAGTAGAGGGTTACCAATAAAATCTCCCCTTGGACCAGCTGCATCCAGAGTTCAATACTTAGACCCAAACATTACCCTATGGCTGAGGAACTACTATGACGGCTCTCCAGACAAATGGCCCAACTTCCAGTCACACCTGTACTGGGACAATGAGCCAGCGTCCATAGGACAGAGACTCACTCCTGAAGTATCAAAGCAGAATTTATACAACCCCAGGAAAAACACAAGGAAGAGGCAGTGTCAAATCTGGGTTGTTTTTGCCTGAAAAATGGCTATACAAATGTGCTACCAAAGGAAGGTAGGAATGATGACAGACCCTTGGGTGCCAACCTGGCATGGATGTGTGAAACTGCCTGATACACAGGAAATGTTCAGCAAGTTTTAGCCAATGTCACTCATCTGGGAATATAAATTATAACATGCCACTGACGTGAGACAAAGTAAGCAGAACTTCTATGCATAATTCTGATCAGAGGACTTTACAATGCTTTCTAGATAATTGAATCCATTCTATTATCTCATTCATGTATGAAGGAAACAAGAGAAGTTAAAACATTTTATTTAGCCCATTAGGCAGCCCCCAAGTGTGACTTACATGTCTGTACACACTTAGGGGATAGTTTTACTGTTTATGGATGCAATTAGCAATTGTATAATTTGTTTATGTTTCCCACCTGCATACAGAAAGGCAATGTGCTGTACGTACTACTGCACAAACTTTTCAGCATTGATTTTAAGGGGTTTCTAGTCTGCTCTTTCATCTACTTCTGCTGATGAGTTTCAAGTCCTTTCTAAATGTTCCTTTAAAGCTTTTATTATTTTTCTTTGGAAATCCTAAATATATTTTCCTGTAATTTTATTTCTAGACATCACCTTTTATGCTTTCAGAATCAACTTATTAATTTTATCATTATATCCAATCTGTGGCCAAGGATGCAGTCTAACGCCAAATCATAGTTACTTAAAATATATGTTTTTAATATTCTCCTACTTGATTAAGCAGTTCTTGGAATGAAGTTTGTAGGTGACAATGTTGTGTACTGTGTTTCTCTACAGGAACAGGTCTGTTTCGGGTATAGGATATTATTTCACTATATTCCATCCATCTGCCTTTCCTTACAGCAACAGTCTACCATCTCAGCTGCCACAGCTTAATAAAGAGCAATCCTAAAGCTGTTTCCATTATGAATAGATTTCTTCTCTAACACATGACCTTAGGCTCAGCTTCTTACCTGCTTTCGTCTGTCATTGGTTTTCTCTCTAGGAATGCTATACAGAGACCACACGGTAAAGAAAGTCTCACCTACAGGAGCATGAGATGCTGCACGGAAGAGGACTGTAGTGATTTCGGGCACAGCCAACAGGAGCTGCTTCACATGGAGCTGACCTAGCTGGCGCTATCTGCTCACTCGAGTATTCTCATTATCTCTGTGTGGTTATGACTGAGAAGTACACTCTTAAGTAGCACAAACTGGAGTTTGCTTTTTTAAAATATGGTATAATTGAAGTTTTATATTACATAACATACATCTTATTGTAAGGTCTTTCATGTTAAATCTTACATAATTAGACTGTAATCTATGGCTGAACTCTGCTGATCTTACATCATAAGCATAGGTGCTCATTTCACCTCAGTGATGCATTTTAAAGTCAAACATCCCAAATCAGTACCTTAATCTGCAGCTTTGCTTCTTGAAGTCGGCCTTTCCAGGATGCTACAAATTTAAGGCTATCCACAGAGCAGCCCATTGCCCTGTAAAAGCAGAGCAGATTCAAATGTCATGAGCCCTGACTCTTCAGTGTGCACGTACAGGGCTAGGAATGGATCATGTACATAGCAAGCATAAGGCTGGAGGGTGGGGCTAGGGGCAGGGTGTTCAATCCCTAGCACCAAACCCCAAACACACCACAGTGTCCTTAGGAAATAAAGTAACAATATAGCTATTTTCAATGACTTTTTTTACATCCAAATACAAAAAAGAGCCACAAAATTAAGTATAATACCTACAATTTTAACATTAATTGCTTAAATGTGAAAGGTGAAGGACCTTTGACTTTTTTTACATTCTCCATTTTGATCATGGTCCTCAACTCTTAACACATAAAAGATATTAAGTTTTTATTGAATGAACAAAATATTCTGAGTAAAAATAAATACCAGTCCCTAGAACTGAACTTCTACGTCTTCCTCAGAATATTCTAGCAATCTTCTTTCCTTATACTCTATCTTATTACTAACAAGGTCTAGATGTACATCGTGAGCTGACACTGGCACCAAGACAAACTTGACCTTAACCATCAGCTCTGTTCACCATGAAAGCTAGCCAGAGCAGCCTCCTAAGGGATCCTGCAAAATCATGTTTTCGTGTAGTCAAAGGAGGTAACAACCAGCCACTTGTGGTTAGCAAACACTTTGAGTTTGGCTAATATGCCCAAGAAAGTAAACCCTTACTCAATAGTTTATGCTTAAATAGACCATTGGCTACTATTATGGACAGTGCAAGTCTGGATTTAAAAAAATGACCAAAGTTAGGAATTTTAAAAATTTCCAGTTCTAATAAAGCAATGATATTGAAATTAAAAGCTGACTGTTATTAAAGACAAGCTATTAGGAGAAATAATAAAAAAAACTTACATAGGTTTCAATAATAAATTTATTCTTGACAATCAGGACACTAGAGGTGAGTAGGTAAAACATAACCACCCCCAGGGAAAATAAGATATTCACTCTGACTACCTCGCGGTTTCCTGGCGAAGTGCGTTAAGGAATGTGTCTGGATGGAAAAGTTCAGACAGGTCGAGGGTATCAGAGAGAAGAACTTGCTTTTCAGCTTTATTGACCCAATTCTAGAGGAAGAAGGGGAAATAAATCCATAAACATAGAGTTACGCATAAGCCATTTTCAACGAGAATCTTACATAGTCATTTTCCAATTGCTCTGAAATAGTGTCTAGAAAAAAATTTGAGACCCTCACTCTGCCTTGAAAAAGCCTGATGGAGTATCTGCTATCTCTATCTATCATAATTAAGCCTCTAGGTGCAACCTCTTTATTGTAAAAACCTGTTCACAATGAAACGGAAAATGGGATATTTCGGGTTATGTATACCAGTTGGGGCTGGGCCCTCACCAGCAAGCAGTGAAGCATGCTCAGTGTACATGGATACAAAGCTGCAAATCCTGAGTCCTGAGTACCCTCCCTTCTCAGCAACACACAGGCCGAGAAGAAATGAGTCTCTGTCAACAAGTTGTAATGGAGTCTCGTCATACCTGCTACATCAGGTCGGTTCCACCTTTAGTCACACGTGTCAACATAGTATGCTGGATAAGAATTTAAAAGCTGCCACTTAGAACAAATACAACAGCAGTTCTGAGCAACAGCAAGTGCAGGCTAACATTAACCAACTGTGCATATCACCATGCTGCAAGGTAGACCCTTGCTTCAAGGTACAATAAGGTCAAAGGTTACACAGCAGCTGTTAAAACCAAGACATAACCAGGCAGCTGAGTGACTGGTTTCTGCTAAGATTTCCAGCAGGTCCTGATGCTAACAAGTGGCTTCCTATTGCTCTCTGAAGCAGTCTGCCACTTCAGCTGGTGCACAGAGGTGGGACATAGGAATGTCAGCCATTAACCAGTCAAAGATGGCCACTTACTTGTTAATTTGTTTTACATGATTTAAAAATAGTCGAAGAAAACCATTAGTGCTATATTAGCAGAAAGCAATGAGCTCCGTGTTCTAGAACAGTCCACTTCATGCCTTCCTAGCTCAGCCAGGATGAGATAACGATGATGATGATGATGATGATGATGATGACAACCAGACACTTCAGTCTCCATGTATGCATAGTTTCCCAATGTGCTTGACCAGTACTAAGTCCTGGGACAAAGATATCTCTACATCCTTGTATTGGACATGTGTTGATTTTTTAACAAAAGATTTAAAGAGATTCTTATAAACAATTGCAAATTTCCCTCTAGATATTATGCTTTATAATAATGCTGTGTTTAATTTATCTAATTTGTCTTTTATTATTAGTTAAATATCCAAGAAGTTACTCTTTTAAATGAATCATTTAATATAAATTTACAATTATACTATTAATTCTTTAAAATCAATTTTGAATTCTAACACCTTAAAGGGTTGTTGCCAGAAGTGAATTTATATATGCTCAAACTAATTAAGAATTAGAGAATANTTTCTTTGGTAAAAATGTTAGTAGTCCATGGTAAAAAAAATAAAAATGTGTTAGTCTACTAAGATTAAAGCTAGATTAATTAAGATGCTGTTTGAAAGCTAGGACATCTAATGAGGCCTCTTTTAATTGTAATAACTGGTTAGAGAACCTCACAGGAATGGAGGAATTGTTTTCTCTTGACATTTAAACTATACTTATACTGATTTATGAGCATGTAGCTAAAGAATTAGGCACCAGTGCTTTTAATAAGAAATGTATACAGACAATCTGGGGTCAAAACAAAACTGTAGTGACCAGAATCACACAGAACAACTTCTTGGTCAATGACTCTCCTTCACTCATGTCATGGTGACAGCCACTGACGGGTGAGTTTCAGATAAGATCTGATACCTCTAGTTTCATCTACAATTATTAACCTTCATGTTTGTAATTCCTTAAATGATATGCAATAAATATAGTTACAGAGATAGGTGAGGTGAACAGCCAACAGGATAGCCTGACAAATGGGCCAGGCAATTTCTTAAACATCACACAAGCATATAACCTCAGAATAGTAGGCAGGGCAACTCCTGGCTTAGGCCACAATGAATCCTGGAGATGGGCAAGCATAGTTTTTTACTACACCATAAAAGAAATGGCTTTCCCAGTGAGAATGGGAAATTTTTAAAATACTGCAATGTCAGAACATGGTCCAAGAATGGAGTCCTGTGAAGAGAATTCTGAGTGCTTGTGAGAAAACCCAAGAAGACAAGAGTCTAGTGACATTTATTTAGACAAAAACACACTTGTTCTTGGGATGTGCTGCCCTGCCCCTTCCAGGTGTAGCAGACAGGAGTGACTTCACTTCAGATTATTTATTAAAACTGGCTATTATTTGTTTTTAATTCCTCTATGAAAAAGGTTTTGTTTTTGCGATATGTGGCTTGCCCTGGTGATTGTACACTTTACTCATGTGACTTCTCTTAACCCTCGAATAAGTTGGTGATTGCAAGAGACTTTAGTATGCCACATTTTTAGGCTCCACTCTCCCAGATCCAACCGTCAACTGCACTGCAGTACTGAGGGCTAGTCATAAGATAGTTTAGAAGCATTTACTCTACGACAAAAGGTCACAAGATAGGAGATGAGATGCCACAAACAACCAACAAAAGGTAGAAAGGAGAAAATGGCATTAAAACGTAGTATTTTATCAAAGTTCTACTTCTTTATGAATTCTATATATAGAATTGAATAATAAAGCTGTTTCCTCATTAACATACTTAGTTAAGGAATAGGTCAGCTATAACACAACCAAATATCATTTTTATACAGGCTGGACATACTACATCTGTGTAACTTTGTCAAATTCTGTAGAAATTGTCTGCAACTCTTTTATATATTAAAATGAGACTGTAGGCTGTTGTAGGAGGCTGCTTGTTTGTTTCCCGGCCACCAAGACTCCTGAAATAGCCACATAGAAACTGTGTTAATTAAATCACTGCTTTAAAATTTAAAAATAAAACTGACATAAAAATGAGTGGATGTTTTATATAAAATCCTGCCTTTGTCACTACTAAGGTTATTTCATCGGCAAGTATAAACATGGTAGTCAGAGCCACACGTTCAGCTACTCCAGAATCCATTCTCACCTGAATTGCAAGGGCACGGGCTACAAGACCTCGCAGGTACTGGAGGGGATCCTCGGGGCCTTCCCACTTGCTCTGCCATGTGAGAGGACACTGCAGTGTAAAAGAGGGAAAATCAGCTAACAGGGACGACAATGTGTATAGACTTTCAAGACAGTTAGGAATGTCTGAAGCTAAGATGGGATTCATTAGATGTAAAACCTCTAAAGGAGTGCTCACATCCACTACTCACTGGGAAACTAGTCAACAGCATTTTCTTGCAGTGATATTTGGTACAGTACAAAATCAAAGTAAAATTTTAAAATTGCTAAAGATAAAAAGGTCCACCCACAAAGGTGCTGGGTAGATAAGCAAGGAGACGCTAAGTCAAGTGCATGCCCCAGATTAAAACCAACAAGAAGAATAACAGAGCAGCTCTTTTATAAAAACTGCCTTTCTAATAGCTGACCATTTCAGTCTTCACTAATACACACTCTGTACTTGAGAAGTACTCGGTAAGGACATATGTACTATAACACACTTCTGTGCTTTCTGGAGTTTCAATATATTTAAAAAATATCAACAAATTTTATATTAAGTATAGTAACAGCACAATAATTTTATGCCCATTCACCCTCTGACCATGTAAGTGAGAAAACATTACAGTCTAGCCTGCATCAATCATCAATAATGTAGAGAAAACTAGAAACATATAATAGCAAACCTAAGAGTAGAAAGGGAACTTAGAAGACAACACATACTTTCGGGGCATCTAACCATTCTTAGAGATAAGTGCCAGAGTCAGGACTGAAACTGATGTGGGTTCAAAACATAAGTTTAAATAAACAACCTGAAAATGTAACTCAAGGAATGAGAAGACAAACCAAGTCCAAAATGAGGAAAAATTAAATAACAACTACCAGAGTAGAAATTAGTAAAACAGAAAATAAAATATTAATGATCAACAAACAGCCGATATTTTGAAAAACAAACTAATAAATGTCTTATTAGTTTAAGCAACAAAAGACACAAAGTCAAAGGTGATAGATAAAGGAGTCTACTGATATCACAAAAATTCGAAAATCATTCAGGACTGTTAATGTGCACAAGTATGTGACAGCAAACAAAAAAATCCTAGAAAAAAAATGGCTCCATTCTTGGGCCTCTAAACCTGGGACTAGTGAGATGTTTCTGTGGGTGAAACTTGCTAAAAGCCCGAGGACCTGAGTCCCGCATACTGGAAGCAAAGAATCTACTTCTGCAGGTGACCTCTGACCTCCATAAAGACATGCGATCACACACAGAAATTAATGAGAAAAAACCTTGCAAAGTTAAATGATGACAGAAAACATTAAAAAACCAGAAACAAGGATGAACTGGTAGCAGTAGTAGTAGTAGTAGTAGTAGTAGTAATAGTAGTAGTAATAATAATAATACACCTCTCAGTAAAGGAAAGGCCAGCTGCAGTGCTGAGCTGTGCAGAACTTCTAAGGAGGATTAACACCATGGGGGACACAGCCCCATTAGGACAGACAGTGCTTGCTAGCATGGAGAAGGTTTTGTGTCCAATACCAAGCCCTAAAAATAGAAAAGAGAAAAAAAGAAAGTACCCACAAAAGTCTGCTGGGCTTCATACTATGCACATATAATCAGTACTTGAGAGTCAAGGCTGGAGGACAAAGCCAGCTACACAGTGTGCTGGAGGCCAGCCTGAGCTACCTGAGCTGTCAAACATAAACAAGCCACACATATAACAACTTCCTTTACACTACAGAAAAATTTTCAAAGGAAGGGGAGCCATCAAACTCATTCCACAAGGCCAATGCTACCATCCAAAGCCAAACAAGGACACAAATAAAATAGAGCATGCTATCTCTGATAAACCTAAGCCCTCCGAGTCCTATATCACATTATTAGAATATTAGATCGTGCTCCTTGGATATAAAGCTGTGTCCCCGTAATCTAGCCCCCAGTGCCTCTCTAATTACCACTCTGCTCTATTCTTGCATGTAGGTTATAAAGACTTGTATAAAGAACCTATTGAAAGTTCCTATCATACGGAGACAGATACTAACTACACTGATTTGGCCACTAAACATTGTACCTCTGTGTTCAGTGATTACACTGTACCCCCACAATATGTACAAATGATTTATCAATAAATAAATTGGGGAAAAGTAAGAAGGAAAGGCGAGCCCCCTTCTGTAAGATTCTACGCTACTAGCACTGTGCTGCCCAACTCTGCTGTCCCAACTGACCTCTCACCCCTGACCCGAGAAAGTCCCAGATCACAGACGCTTCTGCATGCTTGCTTGTCCCAGTTTTAAACAATTCAAAAGGCGTTTAGTGGTTTCATCAAGTATGTTAGGATAATCTAAAAAAAATGGTTCTATAAAGGGCTCAATTAAAATGATTCTTTAAAAAAGCAATGCAATCTATTAATTCCTAAGACAAAGAAACTTGTAAGTTTCTTCTTGACTTTATTATGTCTTTAAAGTTATGATTCAAAATATGTTCTAACATGTTAGAGAGAATTGTAGTATTAGTGGTGTATTCATCATTGTGGTTTTTACAGAATAAAAGCAGTAAATCTTTAGGCATCACTAGCAACTGTCAAGTAAATTTACAAATCCTAATCTTTGGCAGGAAAATTCCTTCTGCAATCATCTCACATACATTGGTGAAAATATCAACTGATATTCTAAATTATATTAAGCAATATCAAATAGCATACAGAATGCGACATTTAAATGTAATAAAAATTAACTTTTACTTTGAAATGCATGGGATAGTACATTTTAAAATTTTATTAAAACTGAATGGTTCTGTCTTGGTCAAAATTGGCCTACTCTCACTTGAATTTCAAACACCCCAAAGCTGTCTCTAAAAATCTGCTACATATAATTTTAGTATGCTTAGTAAAACAAAGTTTTGATTCTCCAAAAGGATTTGATCAAATCCATTCTCACATAAATAATGAAAATAAAGGTAGTGGTGCATACTGAGGCTGTAGGTGAGTATGTGGCGTGTGTGCAAATCTGTCAGCAGTTGACTCTGGGTGTCCCCTCAGTT
>LOJH01029090.1:0-17539 GCA_001685095.1 Ellobius talpinus | reverse complement strand
GGGACAGAAACCCCAACAAGCCAGCCTTCATGTTATACTATTTCTCTGAGGACCCATGTAGAGAATGGTTTCCCAAGAGCCACCTGTACTCACTCAATCGAAGGAACTCCATCCTCGGAAATGTTCAGCCCTGATGCAGTGTGGCTCCTAGGAGCTTCCCTTCCACAGGAACCCCAGTCAATTGCAAGTCATCAGGTGCTGGCAGCTGACATCCTCAGATGACTTCCAGCATTGGTGGCTTCACAAGACAGGCTAGCTCTGAAGCCAGCCCTAACGTCTTGTCCCCTACAGCAGAGTCAGCCAGACATGTGCTACAAAAGGCAGGCTCCTCTCCTGGATGGAGTTCGCCATGCATTCCCAGTGCCTGCACTGACAACTACCCTGGTATCAGACACTGGGGATCTTCGCCTCCATTCTCACCCTTTGAATATGAGTGGCCCCATAAATCTCATTGTTCAAAGCCAGACCCATTGAAGGAGACATTCCATCTTCAACTATCAGTCCTCAAAGGGCATTTTTGTTTTCAGATAGATCCAGTGTACACATCCAAGAACACTGGGTGGTATTGCTCCCAGCATCAAATGCCAGAAACCCAAGTATCGGTCTCTTTGAGGCTGGGTAAGCAGAGTTCCACATAGCGGAACAAAAAATAGACAGCAGCTATATGCATCAACATGGACAAATCCCCAAAACAGCAGTGATAATAAAAAATAAAGAACCCACAAAGGAGCATTTGTCGAGCCCAACTGCTCCTGTATCAGAGACAAAGCCAAGCCCCACAAGCAGTTAGTTCCACAAAGACTAGGTGACACACAGTTCAGGAGACCTGCGACCTGGAGCAGGAGAAGAGCACTCTGAAGCACTCTGTTTCTCAGTCTGGAGGTGGCTCCCAGCTAGCCATGGTGATGGCTTCTGGAAGCTTGGAAGCTCCATTCCTCTATGTGTATTCCTCAGCAAAATTTAAGATAAACGCAGCTCCTGTGCTCCTCTGCAGAAAAGGCATTGGGAACTCTGTACTGCCCAGTTTTCCTCACAAGAATGCTTATCCACTTAGATGATTCTGAGTGTTCCTAACATGAAGGACAGAAACTCAACAGCTGTATGAGACATGGAATGATCCTAGAGAAGAGGGTGATTTTTTTCCCTAATAATTTCTTGCTAAAAACTCCCTCGGAAGGTGCACTTTTTGAAAGGGAAGTACGTATGTGCTCAGGAGGCCAGCAGGAAACCCCAGAAGTGTCTCAGCCTTCATCCCACTTCCAGGGGTTACTGGTGCCTGAGGTCAAGATTTCTTTAGAGAGAGCCTTCCAGTGGTGCTGCATTGCTTGGGGTCAAAGGAAAAGAAGGAGGAGAGCAAGGTCTGAAAATTCTGGAGAGGTCCCCATTGCCTGTGTCCACTCTGTCATGGAGCAGCACTAAAGTGAGACATGGGGACAAACTCTAAGAGGGTCACTTAGTCCTAGGGGCATCAAGATTAGGGGTGGCACCTGAGGCTCCTGAGCACCCCTTCCCTTCATGCCAGCCACGGGAGGTAAGTCTCAGCTGGAAGAAGGCACAGGCTTCTGCTGCTCCCTTTTTTGAGTGTTTTAACAGCTCAGGGATCCATACGACTGGCCAATCAGATGAAAATGATGGCATGAGTGGTACCCTGGCTCTCCCTCCCCCACCCCCGTTCCTTCTTTAGAAACCCAACTTCTACCCCAACACTTAATGCTGCAGTCAGTGAAAGCCAGACTTCAGACTACGGTGTTCTGACAAATCAGAGTGTGTCACGCCTGACAGTGTAGAGAGCAGGTGGGAGGGGACCACGTGTTACAGGAGTGAAACTGAATGATGTTTCACTGTCCTGGTGTCCCACTAAGCTGATCCCAGTAAGAAGCCATGCCCTGTTGGCAGTGTCAGGGCTGGTTCAGGATGAGGAGAGATGGGCCAGAGGAAGCAACCAGGAGGCAAGAGCAACTGAACCGAGTCGAGGACACGGACATCACAACTCAGTCCTGAAGCCACAAGGTAAGAGGGAGAGCATCAATCATGAGTAGTGAAATCAACACTAAAAACATGATAAAAAAAAAAAAAAGGGAATGAGTAATGAGTGACTCCTGACTGCCCAGCCCCAGATGGGGCATCTACAATACAACCCCTACAGCTAACACTTGGGGGACATCACAGAATAGGGAGGAGAGAGATTGTAGGACCCAGAAGTCCAGGATGTCTGATGCTTGATAATGTCTTCTGAACAGGATGGAGATGTTGCTCCCATGAACTCTTGACAATACAGCTGCCTGCACAAGACCTGCGAAGTCCACACTAATCGACATGCCAACAGGGATGGAGGAAAATTTCATAAAACCCCACCGGGAGATGAAGAGCTCCAGGGGGTCAATGGCTGCTTGGGGGAGGGCGATCTGTGCAAATAAGGTGTCCTCACTAATGAGACTCGGTAGGTTTCACACACACACACACACACACACACACACACACACACACGGGGGGGAATCAACACAGAAGAAGAGGTCTGAATTCAATAAGGGGTTGTGGGTGGGGACACAGTAGGAATTGGAGGGAAAAGAGAGGGGATGCAGATGATATAAATATAGTGTATTCATATGAAATCTTCAAATTTTACCAGAAAAAAAATGATTTAAGGAACACAGTGTTTAAAATTTTCCTAATGACTTATTAAAATGATTGTCATCTTAAAAGAGAAGTGCTTGAAACACAATACAGCAATGAACATGCTTCTACATTCTACAAAAATGACTCATAAAACACATACCAATCAGGGCACGAGAGACGATCTTTTTACAGAAAGCAAACTGGTCACTAAATAACCCTCATCGCATCAAGTGGCCTCAGTGTGGACTTACACTGTCACTGTAGGACACGTTTGTGCTCCGAGACACACTGGAGTACAGAGTCCGGGTGCTGCCCAGAGCCCCGTTCCTGCGGCTCCTCATGCTGAGCCTGGCTCCCTCGAAGGACATCTTGCCTGTGGAGAGTGGAAGACAGGTGGGTTATAGACAGTAAAGGGGCTTTCCTGGAAACATGTGCCCTGGTGCCCCTTCTTTTCATCGCCGTGGGCAGTGTACCATGTTCCATCTGGCTCACCAGCATCATCTATCCTGTACCTACTACTTTTCATCCTCTAGGACCCAGCAAGTATTTCTGCCCTACAGCTCTATGGTCTTCACGCCTCAGTGCTGCCACCCTATGGTAGCAACATGCATGGCAGCGTTTTATGACTACAGCATTCTTGGGACAAACTGTCTGACCCACCCTAGAGTACCACCCACTGTGTTTGCGCTAATTGTCTACTTGGTTGATAAATATGGACCAGCTAAATTAAACAATATTAAAAATTACTATGTGCATATCTCTGTCTGTCTCTGTCTCTCTGTCTCTGTCTCTCTGTCTTTCTCTGTGTTTGTGTGTTCAGGGGGGAGGGGGAGGGAGTGTTTGTAAACATGCTCATGTTCTTGGAGCATCTTCTACCCTGAAGCAACCATCACAAGACTCATATATTGTTCTTCCTGGCCTCCATTGGCTCAGTGAGGCCCAAGCCATGCCTATCCTGTTCACCATATACACGTTCATTGGATGATCCAGCTGGGTGACTCAGTATTTTCTCCCAAACCCTCCAGGACAACTGCCACACCACCTCTTGTAGCCTCTGCGTGTAGAAACACCTAGCACACAGAGCTGACCCAGCATTCACCTATATAGTGCTTCTGATCCCACAGCTCTGTGGCCTTGACTCCTCCATCCAAGATCCATGTTCCCAGACCAGCCACAGACTCTCATGAGCCACAGATCTGGGAACTGTCCTAGAACCCACTCAGTGTGCAGAGCAAACTGGTTAAAACACTAAGCGCCTCTTTTACTCCTCCCCCCAGGAATTCTAAAGAGCTGCACGGAGTATTAATAGGTACTTCATATACATTACTGCAAAACCGCAAATCAGTCCTGCAATGCATTTGAGATGTCTCCCATACAGCAAATTGTTTCTGAATGGGGCCCAGATGGTCGGGAAGCAATTTCATTTGCTTTGCAACAAGAAGCTTCACCGTTCTGCAAAGGAAAAGGTGTGTTTTTGCATTGGAGACCACATCCCCGACAAACCATGGAAGTCCTGCAGCTGGCTGTCCTGTCTCGCTTCTTTCAGGCATTGGTCTCTAACCCTTGTCTGAGATCAGCTGATAATGCGTACCCATGTGATCCAGGCGATGGTGTCTCATTTATCACATGGTACAGGTGCACATGTTTGTTGATCTCTAGACACATTTCTATGTGAAAAACAAAACAAAACTTTTGAAAGTCCCAAGAGAAAAGACTGGAAGAGAGCTCCTAGGGTCCTGGAGAGGGTCTGGAAGAGAGAGCCCTAGCGGAACCACAGGGAAGGAAAAGAGGCTTACACTCATCCAAAGGAAAGGGAACTGGAAAGACTGACAAAAACCAGAAAGGCCAGAAGGAAAAGAAAGTCAAGCCTTGGAAGGGGCAGCAACATGTCCAATCAATGACCACTCCCAAACACCTACCCACATTCAATAACTCTGAACCTGCTAGAAAAAATGGGCCAAAGACTGAAATCTAAATCCATGACAGGTAATACAACTTCTAATCAACGTAAATATTGTTAAGCCTCCTTGTAATCCAACCGAAAGAGTTCATCAATAATGAGGCACCAACAGGGAGGTTTGTGGATGGCAGTATTATCTGTTTGTGAAGTGGGTGAGGGGCAGACACATTCAGACAGTGGGGGTGAGGGTCAGGGGTGGAAAGTAGGCTAAAAACTGCTTTAGTTCCTGCAAAGTCATTGGTAGTGACACAGCAAACTTAAGTCTTGCAAACAGCAGAGAAGACATTTAAAAATGATCGTTATTGGCTTTAGGGAACCTAGATAAAAGAATCAGAAGTATGTTAAGAAGTTAGGCTTAGTTTTCATCGGCAATGCATCTTGTCTGTGTGCCGATGGATGGCCCTATCCCCGTGAACATATTGGCAGCATAGCATAGACTCAATGAGAGTTTTTTTAAAATACATGAAGTTAGGAGGGAACTGAGAGGGAAGGGTGTTGGAGAGGAGAGAGAGTGGGGGTGAATCGATTGAAACATACCCTATGAGTGACATTCTCAAAAAATAAAAAGTTGCTATCCCAGGGCCTGAAGAGATGGCACAGCCGGTAAAGTGCTTGCCTCCAAGCATGAGGACCTGAGTTTGGGTCCCGAGAAGTCACATGAAAAAGCTGCCCGTGGTGGTGTGTGGCAGTCACACCCAGAGCAAGATACCCAGGCAGAGACAAGCAGCTCTTTGGTTAAGTCCCAGGTCGATGAGACCAATAGAAGGTGAAACACATAGTGGCATTTCACTTGTATTTTAATAAATAAAGCTTGCCTGAAGATCAGGAAGTAAAACAGCCCCACTGGCCAGCCTTGCAGACCAGGCAGTGGTAGCGCACACCTCTAATCCCAGTAGCCACACTAATTTGCCATAGAAACCAAACGGTGCAAGCCTTTAATCCCAGCCCTAGAGAGGATTATAAAATGGGAGGAAACAGTTTTCAGATACAGTCTCATTCTGAGATTCGTGGAGGCAGGATCGCCATTTCATACTGAGGTCGAGGTAAGAACCAGTGGCTGGTTGCTTTGCTTTTCGAATCTTCAGGGTGAACCCCAATTTCTCTCTCTGAGTTTTTATTAATTGTTCTTCAGAAACATGCCTGAAGACTAACACCACAGACTGTCCTCTGGCATCCACATGTGCACACACAAACACACACACGAGTGTGAATTCCTGTGTACGCACACACACACAGTTATGCTTGGAAAATGTCCAATAGTGATATTTTTGCCACAGGAAAAACTGGAAACAACCTGTTTCCATCACCAGGAGAATGTTTCTCCCAGAATAGACAAGATGATGCCGAGACAGGCGTGTACTGGTGATATGGGAAAATCGCTACGACTTCTTGCACGTAGGAAAAGATCAAGGTGAAGGAAGTAACAAAAAAATTCTGATCTTACACTTGTGCTTAAACACTGCCCCTGGGACCTTGAATGAATGCTTCCAGATAGTTTCCCTATGCATGTAAGTTAGGTAGCATGCTTACTGTCAACGCAACTATCAAATGCATCACACATAACACTCAAAAACATGAGGATCCAGATCTGTCAAAGTGCTAGTCACTTCTGGGGGGAGGCATAACTCTGTGTGGGTGAGAGTGTGGGGGGGTGGGCATGATTTTAATTTTATTCTTTAACTTTCCACGGTTTCCCAAATTAAATACATCATGTATGTCACCTGGAAAAAAGTCTTTAATGAAAAGAACAGCATCTTGGAGCTGGATAAAGTGAAGACAGCCCCTGACCTTAGCTGTATCCTTCTCCTCTAGGAGACAGGAGGTGAGAGAGTGAAGGTGACCACACAAAGGTCTCTGTCTCCGGAGCACATGGAGAGGAAAGCAGAGTTGGAGGAGAGATGGTCATTATGGGTCTGTTTGCTCTAAAGAGGTACTATCAATGTAAGTCTTGGGAAAGAAAACTAACAGATCAGGGGAGACCCAAGTCCAGGGTAAATGCCAGAATATAATAATGTTAGCAATCAATAAATAACAGTACAGGGACCAGAAGGCATCTCAAGGGTAGATGGGAGAGATGAGAAACCGAAAATAAAATGGTTGAAGAGAACCACAAGTCTGTCCAAGAACATAGCTTTTGGGGGCTCACTCAGAAACCAGAAATGTAACTTCAAAAGAGTCCCCTCGGGGGCCCCTCTCCATATTAATAGGAGCAGAGCAGTTTCCATCAGGTTTTTTATTTGTGGTTCCATAAGTTTCCTTTTGCATAAGGATACAGATGCAAACATCTGCTCTGGAGCCCTTGGTCCACTCTGCCCATTTGTTCCGGTTATATAACTGCACAGGTGGCCATAGGAACTTCTCTTGTCTCTTGGAATGGAGAAGGAGCCACTACTTCGCTCAAGGAAAAATCATACAGATGGTTTACTAAGAACAGAGCTCCAAAATTTAAAGCTGATTCATTTGTTCATGCCAGCCTGTCCTAACAACTGAGTATTAAACCTTCACATAGAACTTGAAAGATGGGATTCATGACCACAGGGTTCTAATACAGTATGACACAGTATGGCATAATATACCCATGCTGTCTGATTTGCCAGCTCTTGAGGGCTCAACAGAAATGCCCATTGAATACTGTATCTTTCTATAAGAGGTACTGATGTTGTACCATCCAGAACACTTCTTTAAATGTAAGCTTCAAGTCCGGAGATTCTTGGCTTATCTTTTGCACCACATGAATGTATGTCTCTAAATCATGGAACTCTGGAGAGCAGTAGGGACAATGAAGTCAAGAAAAAAATGATAGACACTGCCTAACGTGGGCCAACCCACCAAGACGACCACCATGACTAGGACTCCACTGGGAAAGCAGCACACAAAGTGTCCTGCAGGACTGAGTGGTGGTTTTTGATAAGGATAGGTTCACTTTGCTCAGTATGCTATTCTACATCTAAAGCTGGGGAGCTGGCTCAAATGTTAAGAGTGCTTGTTGTCCTTGCAGAAGACCTGGGTTCAATTTCCAGGGCCAGGGTCACAACTATTTGTAACTTCAGTTCCAGAGGAATCTGATAGCCTCTTCTGGCTTCCATGGGCACCGCTCACATGGAGTGCACATACTTTCATTTAGACATACACACATACACATAAATAAAAGTACTTTTTAAGTCACGAGGATAGGAACGAAACATAAAAGTTCTTGTGTCCTTCACCTCCAGGATTCATAGAGAAATGGAAGACTCACTTTCCCGTAATAATGAAAACCATATGTCAAGAGGAAGTCAGACAAACACTAAGAAACACCTACTAATATAATCTAACACTGAAGGGAGAAAGAGGTACCATGGTACAAAAAAAAGCCAAAGCAAAGGCTAATGGGTCTGAATAAAAACTAGACTGAGGCTGGGTCCCCTGACAGTCAGGGATATTATATAAGTTGTTGGAAGAACTTGATTAGATTTGCATCCTAATGGACCAGAAGCAGAGGAAGCAAGTGGAGAAAGAGCTAGTAAGAGGAGGGAGGGTTCCATGAGTGGGGTAGAGGGGTGTCACCCACTAGACTAAATGAAGAAAGTTGCTGTTAGCAGGAGTTGGCTTCTTGAAGGCTGTTAGGGTTGAGGGTCTCAATCTCTTTTCAGCTATGAGCCTAAGTCTACTGTCAGATTTCTGTTCTGTGGGGCCTCTCCCGCATGATGGCTGTTCTATGTGGGCCTCTCCAATGTAGAAACTGGTCTCTGTAGGCCTCTCTAACATAGAACCTGGTCTCTGTAGGCCTATATAAGACAGAGACTGTTCTATGTAGGTCCCACATGGAGACTAGTCTACGTGGGCCTCTCCATCATGGTGAATTGACCATAAGGGCCTCTCCAACTTGGCAACTTGCTTTATTGAAACAAATGGATAACAGAGAAAACATGATAGTGAGACAAATTCACAATCTTGTATTACCCAACCATAAAAGTGACAACCCATCACATTTTCTATATGCTTTTGAGGGGCAGCAATACCCTAGGTCCAGCCCACACTTGAGGAGGGGGCTATAAGAACTTAATACTGGGAGGTGGGCATCCTTGGGGATCTCAGAAGCCCGTCAACCACAGGACCCTTTCATTTAACAGTCACTTCTAGTGCTCTAGATTTACCAAAAATAATCATCATTTTAATACAATATCATGCCATGTAGTCATGACTACAAGACTACCAAACACCACTCGGGTCCCATAGTGTAAGTCCAGGTCAGGGGCTCCTAAGGCACCTGACTCAGAGTTAGTTACCTATATAGCAAAGGGGGACAGACCTCACAAGCAGCCTACATTCTCACCATGTGCCCCTAACCAGGCTTTAAAATGGTGGTTGGTGCTTCTGTCTGCCAATTACCATGGCACTGATCACCCCACTTTACCGCAATGACCAACTTCATCTGACTTTGACCCGACATAGTATTAAGCAATTCTCTTTGTTACATATCTTTAGCTTTGAGAAGAAAATTATCTTCCTATTAATGGTCACTTCTGCATCTTCCACTCTCACAGACAGGCACAGTCCTTCCTCCCTGACTGGTTCACCCTTGACTCATCCATCAGCTCCAGAAAACACCATGGGAAGGATTTCAATGGAGCATGGTGGGGAATGTGCATTCTAGGTGGTTGGTATCAGTGTGAGGGTCTTGGCAGAGACTTCACATGTTGACAACTTGACCTGTGTTTACCCCCATGTTACATGTTTGATTCTGCTTCCGTTAGATTTTTTGGATCCTGTAAACTCTATGGGCAGTCTCTTCTTGCTGTTCTCTCTGTACCACGTTTACGCTTTTGTCCTTTATTCATCAGGGTTAGTATTTTATTGATTCTGGCTAGAAATGGGTCTAAAATTTTCATATTGATCATAAAATCTTTTATGTGCAAATTCAAGTTTTTTTTTATTTCCTGGAAATCATCTTGTTGTTTTCTGGTTGCAGCCTCCCCTGGGCATGAGTGATCTCACACAAGATAGTGTTTCTTCAGATCCAGAACAGATCACAAAGACGATTGTGAGGAAAAGAGAGGGGATGTGACAGCTCAGGGCGGAACACAAGGAGTGTAAGCAGAGTGCCTTTCAGAATTGTTGTTGGTTCTCATTTCTGCATGAAGCTGTTACCCTCATAGACAAAGATTAGCAGCATCACATGGCCAATGTCAAATCATGGTCAGTGTCAAGCCAGAGAATGCACTTGAAATGGCAGCAGATGGCTGTCCATGGTGTATGATTGTGGACAGAAGGGAACCAGGAAGGCAGAACACAGGCAGCAATGAACGTGATGCTCTGGATATAGACTCTGATCCACCCAATGGGAATAGGAGCCTAAACTGCAAAGCCCAGCTCTGGATGGCCCATGCGGGTCAAGGGACATAAGGAGTGATGAAACTAAAGAGTAAATGGAGAAAATAGGGCAGGGTTATATTGCAGTGTCTGTTTTTATATTTCACCTCGGTGAATAAAGATCTGAAGAGACTTACTAAGAGATTCTATAACGTAAAGAAAAGAAGCAAACAGAAAGAAGTGAATGGAGGAAAATAAGAGAAAGAGACGGGGCTACGAAGGCTTCCTCCAGCCACAGAAGAACACGGCTGACCTGCAGGTTCCGCAGAGCTGGGAAAGTGCACCAAGCCCACCCCACCCCTAGCAGAGGCCAGGGTAGGAACTACAGCTGGGACAGGTGGATGGGGAGGGGATGTGACTCTGAAGAGCAGCACTGGGGGCTTTTCTACAGATGGGACCATTCTAAAACCTGATAGTCATGTGATAAAACGACACATGAAAACGACACACGAATGCATGAAAAAATGTGGGGAATTTCAGTGACGTGGCCAGTACCTGTATCCAATCCCTGGCCTGGGTCTAGTAAAATCCAGTTATGTGTGATGTTATCAGTTGGAAGGAGGGAGTTAAAGACACATGGCACTTCTCTGCAATATTTTTTTCCAACATGATGGTAAATTAAAAGAAAAATGTCTCAACTTCCTGAGTGTCGTGGTCAGAAGCATCCTTGGTATAACTTTGTGATTCCTACAGCTCCAACTAGGTAATGCCTACAGCTCCTACCATGTAACACCTGCCACTCCAATGTGCCTGCTTCCTACAACATCCTGAAAATGAAGCTGAAGCTGTTTCGCTACAGTTAAGTTCCAATGAGTACCCTAAAGCCACAGACCCACGTGAGGGGGAATTCAGCCAGTTCTAGGATTTATTTAACTCTGAAATTTTTGGCTCTATATTTTCTTTCCTATCTCAGTTATTTTGATTTACAGTTCTTTCAGAGATTTCTGGGGGATCTAGTGCATTTAATGGGTTCCTTGCGCCCATTAAATGTGCCCAGAGGTTATCTCTGTTAAAAAAAATACAATCAAGGTGGACTCTTAGAATATATCTATATTTCTTACAACTTAAAGATGCTCCCTCCCAGGAGGAGGGGGCGTGGCTCTAAGCCAGAGACAGCAGTTCCTCCAACTTCCCACTCAGGCAGTAGAGGTTTACATCACAGGCTCAATCAACAAACAGACCAATCTGAGACTCTAGACCAGTGGCTCTCAACTTTCCTAATGCTGCGACCCTTTAGTATAATTCCTCATGTTGCAGAGTCCCCAACCATAAAACTATTTTATTGCAATTTCATAACTGTAATTTTTCAACCGTTATCAATCATAGTGTAAATACCTGATATGCAAGATACCTGATATGTGACACCCCCCCCCCGCAAGGCCTTGAGACCCACAGGTTGAGAACAAGCACCCTAGACTCACCTTCCTGTGCTCTGGGGATGAGCTTGTAGGGACTGCTGTGTTCTGAACCACACTTGTAGAACTTCTGGTCCACACTGGAATGCTACAGATTAGACAGTGGGCATCCACCCATCCTTAGGCCGCACTAAAGAGTTCACAGAGCATCCAATCAAATCTTTCGAAAACACAGTCCGTGATTGCTGAGACCTGAAGAGGCTGCCTTGTGTAAATTTCAGACCCATGCTCTTCTACAGTCAGCTTGGACCCATGAACAATGAAGGCAATCTACTCATTCAAGAACATGAGACACACACTCCACCAGCACAGGGACATTTTCAAGTGCCAGAAATAAACAGCTATGATCCAGGCCTACAGTGTGCCAGGTTCCGTGCTGAGCTCTTGACAAGCTTCCCATGAGATTCCCAAAACACACACAGGGAAGAGGACTTTTCCAGAGCCCCACAGTTGATAAGTAGAAAATGCAGGGTTCCAACCCAAGCAGGCTGTCCCACAAGCTCAGCCTTGAAACTGTAAGTGACTTTGTGCCCCTTCAGTGTCTCTTGGAGAAGGTAGGGATTGTCATTATTGCTATGCTAATACACTGCCAAATGCAAATATTAGGAAGTTTGTGTTGTTGTTAAATAAGAGACTCTCCACTGCAGATTTTTAGGAGGGGGGGGTGTATGGTGCATGGGGTGTGTGGGATGTGCTGCTTGTGGTGTATGTGGTATGGTGTGTGTCTGTGCCTGTGTGTGGTATGTGTATGTGGAGTGTGTATGTGATGTATGTGGTGTGTAGAGCATGCATGTGGAGGTCAGAGGACAACTTGCAAGAGTCGATTCTCTCTTTCCAGCATGTGAGTTCTAGGGATTAAATTCCCATTCTCAGGCTCGACTCAAGTCACCCTTGCTCACTGAGCCATCTCACCAGCTGCCCTGTAACTTTTATTGCTAATACTTACAGATCACGTGATCATGTGTATAACCCATGTCATCACTAGAAATGGAATTCTCTTGCATTCTCTGAACCAGACAAACATGAAAATCAATGATGCTATTGTCTGACACAATCATGGTATTTGACATGTTTTTAGAATTGCTTCTTAGCTTTCTCACAGGGACCAAACTGGTCTTATGATGCCATTTTCAGGAAAGATGGACAGTTGTGTCCCTTTACGGTAAACACAAATGAGAAAATTGCTCTCTTAGACAGCTCCAAGTGGGAGGAGGCAGTTGTTCGGGCTCTGGGTATGCTCCAGAGGGCCTGGCACCAAACGCAAGCCTGCTCCTCTCTCCCTTCCCATCAATTATGCATTGTGATGGGAGGTGACACTTGCAGAGACTTCAGATACACATGACACCACCCAGAGGCATCTCCCCCTCCTCATTCTGGCAGTAGCACTGTAGAGGTGTGTGCAGAAGTGCACTGGCCTATAGGCGGTACCATCCACCTTGGCCCTCATCTGTCAATCACCATTGAGACAGATTAAGATTATCTTTTTAATTTCTTGTTGTTTTTGAAGACACTTTCCTGTTTTTCCAATTGCAGCATGTTTGAACAGATGGACAAAACTGGCAAAATTGAAAATTTTGTGCAAGTTTTAGATTATTGGTCCCAGCAGACATAGTGCCCAAACCTGGAATCCCAGCGCCTGGAAGGCAGAGGCAGGAGGATCTCTGTGGATTTGAGGTCAGCCTGGTCTACAGATCAAGCTCCAGGACACTCAGGACTACATAGAGAGACCCTGTCTCAAAAACCAAAAATAAAAATAAGGAAAGATAATTGGTCTCCCTCTCTCTCTGTCTCTGTCTCTCTCTCTCTGTCTGTCTGTCTGTCTCTCTGTCTCTAAGGAGCAGAGGTGAGACACAGGCGAGCAGAGGCAGCAGACAATGCTTAAAGGTACTATTTGCCAAAAGCCATCTAGAACAAGACGGGCAGCAGGGACATCTCAGAGGGGGCTGGAACCTGCTGCCTTCACAGATGACAAGAAGAGCATCAATTCAGACACAAGAAATCTAGTCCGAGATAAGAACAACTTCATCCCAAACTTTAGAGAAGGGTAAGTACAAAGTCCCAATCTCGAAAGGGCCTCCCTCCCACTCCCAAGACTCTGAGGAGGTAGAATTCCTGCCGCCGTGGGGACAATTGTGTTAGTGCAGCTACAACACACGCGGAGGGCACCTGGCACTCCACAGCCTCAACTGCATTAGTGCGGCTATAACACACGCGGAGGGCACCCGACACTTCACAGTCTCAACTGCATTAGTGCAGTTACAACAGATGCAGAGGGCACCCGACATGCCACAGTCTCAACTGCATTGGTGTGGCTACAACACACAAGGAGGGCACCCGACACTCCACAGTCTCAACTGCTTTATTGCAGCTACAACAGATGCGGAGGGCACCCGACACTCCACAGTCTCAACATCATGAACACAGCCGCCTAAGTCTTAACGTGAACTGGAAATGAAATCTTTAATTATTCATCCAGCCCCTTTGCTTGCCCACTGACTTCTGAATAATACAAGCGATGCCCATCCCAATCAGCTGAGAGGTCCAGAGAGTCACAATGAGGAAAGACAAGCGGAGCCCACTTCCCTTCTTTACTAGCAAAGAAAATTCGCTATTTGAACTTTATCCCTTTGAATTTGAATAAATCCCTTCGTGAGTTTATTCCATTTCATCATAGTGTTCAACTAAGAAAACTTAGTTTCCTCAGATTCCCCATAGATAGGTGGAGCTGTTAGTATGGCTATTTTGCATACATTTTTATGGGTCACTCAAGAAAAGGAATAATATTTTAAAATCATGCCCCATCAATTCTAGAAGAAATCACTACATTTATAAACCAACTCAAATAGAGAGATCATCCATGAAGCAGCACTTTGCCCCTGTCTCTTGAAGGGACCTAAATTTCACATTTCCACAGAAAATGATACCCTGACCAGAAGCACCAAACTCATCACCTAGACTGCACAAACCACAGCCAGGACAGCACGGACCAAGGGGAGAAAGCAAAAGCTGAGAACATACCGTGGAGCTGCTCCATCAGCCAAGAGCCTCTCTCTCCCCAAAGAGCCTGCTTGTCTCTTCTCCCACTGGAGGAAGGAGGACTTTATAGACGAAGCCATCCTAGCCCCGCCTTCTCCTCTAAGCCTCTTTGAAGAGAAGGAATACAGAAAGAAAAAAAGAAAAGAAAAGAAAAATTCACACCACACAGGAACAATTTTAGTAAGTGAATAGGGGTGAGCGATGCCTGAGTATACAGAAATGCTAAGAAGATAATTATTAAATGCTAATAAGATAAGCGATCCCAATTTCCACTCTTGCTTGCCATTAGTATTAATTCATACTAAAGTCTAATTTTTACAGTTAGTGGCACATTTTAAAAACCACAAATGAGATGGGAAATGCTCATTATGTAAAACAATGATGAGATTAATTAATGAATTAAAAGCCTTAATTAAGATTAGGCAAACACACTTAACTGGAAGTGATTTAACTGGTGTGGCTCTTTTGCATATTTGTAGACCTTCTCAACTCTATCTTTCATTCAAAGAAATGAATTTTTTTTGAGCGGCCTGTGTTGGGCTTACGGTGAGAGCTGGACCGGCTTTGCTAATTAACAGTTACTTCCATGTAAATTCCCTTGACACTTCTTTGTCTTCGTTAAACCAGACTAGAAGAGAAGATAGAAGAATGGCCAGTGGATAGCTTTCAGCCTTAAAGGACACACCACCAACGGGATGCCTTTGTTCTAACTGAGGGAGTCTAGTATTGGTTATTATTTCCAGTCTGTGCTCATACATGGGGTGCAGGCTATAGACACATAGAAACAGGAGAGTGTACTTTCAAATCTGATAACTGAAGAGAGAGCTCAGTCAAACCATGGTTTGCCTAGAAAGCATGAGGGTCCAGCTTGCATCCCCAGTATCCACACCATACCCTGGTGTGGGGTGTGCGCTAGGTAAGTCCCAGAACTAAGGAGGTAGAAACAGGAAGATCCTTGGGATTCACTGGCCAGCCAGTCAAATTGAATCACTAAGGTCAGGTTTATTGACAGATCCTATTTCAAGAAACAAAGTGGGTGGAACTAGAGAGCTGGCCCAGTGGTCAACAGTGCTGACTGCTCTTTCATAGCGCAGGCATTCAGTTCCCAACACCCATATAGGGCGTATCACAACCACATGTAACTCAAGCTCCTGGGGATCAAACTCCCTCTTCTGGACGTGGTCAACAACTGCATGGACATGACACCCATATACATATATAATAATAAATAAGGTAGAGAGAAATTGAGACGCATCGACCTCTGGTCTCCACATGCATAACTACATACACATAAAGTTGATGGCATAGGAGATACAGATATAAAGGAGCTGAAGACTGGGCAGGATGGGTGTCAAGAAATACTTGTGTAGGGACAGACATTTGAACAAGCCCTGGAAGGGGGGCTGCATTCTCGTGGCAGTTCCCATAGATGATGGTATCTTCGGTGCAGAGAGAAAAGCCCTCGGCAAAGAGGGCAAAAGATGTCAGACAGAGGACCCTAGCTCAAATATCCCAAATATGGGACAGGTCACAAAGGTTAAAACAACGGCCATTTGCAAAGCAATGGGGAAGGGAGGGTGCATAGAAAATGGAAACAATGCTTCTTCTTGTGAGTGAGGAAGCTGTGAAAGACGATCAAAAAGTCAGGCTGGGAATCAGGATTCTCAAGATCACCTATAAGAACAAACCTAGGACCACAGCATCCTGATCCCCTGTGATCCCTTCCCTACCCCCACACCCTTGCACCTACACCTGTTGGTAGCCAGCAAGTCCAGGCTTCTCATTCCCTGACCTGCACTGGAAGCAACAAAAATCTTCAGAGGAATCAAGGAATCAGAATATAAAACCTAAAAAGGAAAAAAATCAAGCAAACTAAAAAGGTCAGGTAACAAAGAAAAGTAAAGATACTGGGGTACCAACTGCAGTTCCCATATGAGGGATGCCTGTGTCTGTCTAAATGCCATGAGGGAGCCTTGAATCTCTTGACTTAGAGCTAAATTCCCAAGAATAGAATCCAAGCATGTGTTGCCAAGTGACTGGTACAGGTTACGACACAGATGTACAATTCCATCATGGGTTTAACATGTACCTAAAGAGAAAACTCCTAGGGGGAGAAGACTCGCTGCAGTCTGCTGCCTGGGGGCTGTGCTGGGAATTGGATGAGGTCATGGCACTGAAGACTCAGAGCCTGGCCAGGCTTTGGATGTTGGGTAGGTGACTTGGGTGTGCTGTAACAGTGAGCATGTGTTGGTCCTAACTGAGAGGGACAGGGGACAGGTAAAGTATCTGAGATGCTGACTATCACAGGCAGGATGTGAGTTGACCTTGCAGGACACGAGGACCTTGGGCACATGCCTTCCCTGAAGGATCTCAGATCCTGGAGAGCAAGTACCTGCACTCCAGGCCTACAAGTTTCTTCATGCTTCCTGCGAGCAAGATACAACTTTCTATCTTCTCCAAAATGTTGTATTTAGTCCCTATTATGATCCTAATTATGTCCTTCTAATACATTACATTGAAGACCTGACTCTTTGCACCCCTAGAGTGTGAGCCTACTTGGAAATATGGTCTTTAAAGAGATGATTAAAGTGCTATGGATCAGTTGGTAAAGTCCTTGCCATGCAAGTGTGAGGACCTGAGTTTGGATCCCTGGCGTCCACCTAAAAAGACGGACTTGGTGGTGCACACTTGTAATCCCAGTGCTGTGAAGTCAGAGACAAACAGATCTCTGGGACTCGCTGGTCACCCAGCCTGGTAAGAAACTCCAGGTTTTGTGAGAGACCATGTCTCAAAAAATAGAGGCAAGTAATCAAAGAAGATGCCCAGTGTTAAACTCTGATCTTCACATGCATGGGCACACATGTGCATCCCTACACATATTAACACATGCACCTATCATACACATCACCTCCACCACAGCAACACATAAGCAAAGGATTGATTAAGGCAAAATGAAGCTATTAGATTGAGTTTTGATCTCTATTAAGCAAACAAAGAACCATTATAGAAACATACACAGGTAGTAAGGTCCATGAAGGTCCTTGAAGAAGATGTTGTCCTCAGGCCAAAAGGGAGAAATCTCAGTACTGCCACCTTGACCTCAGACTGCCAGTCTCCAAAAGCCAAAAATGAAAGAAAGAAAGAAAGAAAGAAAGAAAGA
>LOJH01029089.1:0-12078 GCA_001685095.1 Ellobius talpinus | reverse complement strand
GATGGTTGTGAGCCACCATGCGGTTGCTGGGAATTGAACTCAGGACCTCTAGAAGAGCAACCAATGCTCTTAACCACTGAGCCATCTCTCCAGTCCCATTTTTTTTTACAAAGGATAGACTTCATCTGTAAATAGAAAAAGGCTAATTCACAATGCAAAAGGGTAAAAGTGAGATCAGCACCCATAGATGAATGGATACAAAATATGGTTGATATTGAATCTCATATTCATGATGATACTTGGGTAGGAGAAATGAATTGTAAAAAATTTAAGAAAAATCAAAATGTCAGATGTTTTAATTGTGATAAACAAGGTCATCTAAAAAGGGATTGTAGGCAAGGTGTTTCTAGAAACTTTGTTTGTTTGTTTGTTTTGTTTTGTTTTAAGAGATAATCCAAACAGAAGGCTTTAGCTTTCTAGAGTATGCAGAAAGTGTGGCAAAGGCTGACACTGGACAAATGAATGCAGTTCAACAAGGTAACCCTTTGCCATCAGTAAATTCCTTGTGGGGGCAGCTCTTGTAGGCCCCATGTTAAATTTGGTTCAATCATTCCCTGTCAGCATGGGGGAAACTCCTCCACAGACCAAATAATAGACCTAATGCCTGTTGTTAAAATCCATACTGCTCTGGATGACAGAACAGCTTCAGTAGGTAAAAATTTCAGGACAGACCATAAAGTATTTTGCCAAATTTCTATAAATGACCAAAGACCAAAGCAAAAAATATGGATAAATGATATTGTAATTGAAGGTTTAGTTGCCCTGTCCCTATGCACACACTCATGGACACACACAGTGGGATATGATATTGAGGGTGTACTTGCCGTGGCACATGTGTGAAGGTCAGAGGACAGCTAGAGAGAGTCAGTTCTCCTTCTACCATCTAGGTCTCAGGGATCAAACTTAGTTGTCAGATTTTCTTTTTTCTTTTTGGCAAATGTTTTTATACACTGAGCATCCCCACTCCATAGTTTTGAAAACAGGGTCTTATATAACTTCGGCTAGCCTCAGACATGCTAGGTAGCCACTGAGCTCCATTTCTAACTGTCTTCCCTGTTTTGAGGTCACAGAAGGCTTTTGTTTTAGTTGTGGTCAAGAGCAGAGGAAGCAGTTTCTCCTACCCACAGGTAGGATGGCAGAAATGCAGAGATCTGTAACTCTAGGTGTTAATGAAGCTGCAGATGGACAGTTTTGTGCTGCTTGCGGGAGTGTACATCTTCCAGGAGAACTCTTCGGAATTAGGAAGCCGACCATTTCTGCATCCTGCCCACCAGCTTTCTTTTCACTTCTAACAGTTCAGGGCTAAGAGTATCACAGCTTCCATAAGAGCAAAACCAGGTTTTAGAGATCACATGTGCTTTTTATCACAAGGCCTTTGTTTTGTTTGTTTATTTGTTTGTTTGAGAGGGGTTTCTCTGTAGCTTTGGAACCTGTCCTGGAACTAGCTCTTTGACCAGGCTGGCCTTGAACTGGGATTAAAGGCACAAGCCACCACGCCCAGCTCAGGGTTTCTTTGGGTAGCTCTGGCTGTCCTGGAACTCACTTTGTAGACAATGATTCTGAGTTTAATGCCTTAGAAAACTAGGCTGCTGTCTATATTTGACCTGAAGACTGTATTTGCCAATCCTGGAACCCTAGACTTGGGTATGTGCCCTAGAGGAAATTTGTCAAATGCCTCAAAAGAAATGAGTCAGGATATTTGGAGTTGACTGTGAAGAATGTAGGAAATGGAGCACCATTGATAAATTACTATAGCAGCAAGACGAAGTGCATCCCACAGTAAAAATGGAAAATTTTTATAATGCTAGTGATAGAGTATTGATGAGAAGAGAAATGTGAACTAGATATGGTAGCTCACACCTATAACCCTAGCATTTCGGAAGTAGAGGCAGGAATATTAAGGACTCAAGGTCATCCTCAGCTGCATATTAAGCTTGAGGCCAGCCTGAACTCTGTGAGTCTGTGTCTGAATAAAACAAGCAAGGGGTCTGGAGAGATGGCTGCTCTTGCAGAGACCCTGGTTTGATTCCCAGCATCCATATGGTAGTTCACGACTGTCTAGAATTGTATGTAGTTCCAGGGATCCAACACTTTCCACTGGGTACCAGACATGCAGAGATATACATGTAGGCAAAATATCCATACACATAAAACATTTTAAAGTATGAATGCTAGTAAGAGACTTAGGAACAGAAAGTTCAGGTGATATTTGCATTTTAAGAGAGGTGGGAGGAACCTGGCGGTGGTGGCRCATGCCTTTAATCCCAGCACTCAGAGGTAGAGGCAGGTGGATCTCTGTGAGTTCCAGGACAGCCAGGACTACACAGAGAAAACCTGTCATGGGGGGGGAAGAGGTGGGAGGATAAGAGGAAAGAGCAGTACACCGACTCTGACTGAAGTCGTCACTTCATGGCACTGTGTATTTTGCACATGATCACAATATGTGTCTGGTATCACATAGTCCATTAATTCTAAGAAAAGAAAAGATCCTACGTAAGGAGGTTTTATACTCCCAAGCAGTGTCTTCAACAGGGTTGACCACTTGGGAGGGACAGTGAAGATCAGCTGCTAACCAGTAACCTCCAACTCAGCCCTGCTGCTCTTAGACTAATACCAGAGTCCTCATTGCTGAGCTGAATTGAGTCTTATTCTTTCTCAGAATTTGTCTG
Source organism: Ellobius talpinus (assembly GCA_001685095.1). Classification (NCBI taxonomy): domain Eukaryota; kingdom Metazoa; phylum Chordata; class Mammalia; order Rodentia; family Cricetidae; genus Ellobius; species Ellobius talpinus. Next base: position 9,409 of record LOJH01029089.1, on the reverse strand, counting down.
CTCTAGATCTCTTACATTTCCACATGAGTTTTAAGACTATCCTATTAACTTATGCGCTAAAAAGCACAGAGGATGAGTCAGGGCTTTGCCCAAGCTCCTTCCCTCTTATGAAAGAGCTCCTCTAGTCTGTGGTTCAGTTAACTTTAGTGCACGTTTGAACATTGCCATTGTGAACAGAACATCTTGAAAGAAGCTTTCTGAAGCAGACTCAACAAAATATTACGAATTGGAAACTGGGAAAGGTGCTGGAATAAATGTTCTGAGCAGGATTATTAGGGTGTTATTCAGCCTCTGAGAGTGTAACGTGTCGCTGATACTGAGCGTTCTATGAGAAACCAGACTCCCCTAATTGGGCTAGAGAGCATGGTCTTTTTAAATTAATCTATCTGTCTTTCTCTTTCTTACTTCCTTCGCTCCGCTACCCTCCCCTCCCCTCCCCTCCCCTCCTCCTTCCGAGACAGGGTTTCTCTGTGTAGCTTTGGAACCTGTCCTGGAGCTCACTTAGACCAGGCTGGCCTCAAACTCACAGACTGAGTTCCTGTGTTGCTAGGATTAAAGGTGTGCACCACCACTGCCCAGCTAGTCTTTTAGCTTAAGTTTATTGCCTGTAGAAAGAAGCACAGTTACTATACCCAGTTTGTGTATTTGTTTTAAGAAATGCAGCTAGACATTTTGTTAGCTTTGCAATTAAACATGTGCCATGAATGATAGATAACACATACCTTTAATCCCAGTGCTGCATACACACAGCGGTACATGGAAGCGAGTGAGATGGCTCAGTGGAGTGGGTAAGGGCTCTTGCTGCCAGACTTGCTGACTGAAGTTTGATTCCTGAGACTTACATAATGGACGGAGAGAACTGACTCTTGTAAATTATCTTCTCACGTGTATCCATATATATGCCATAGCATACACTCACTGCCCCTCAGCTCCCCTTATAAATCAGTGTAATTTAATAAACTATGTGCCAGGTGGTAGCCATGCATGCCTTTAATCCCAGCACTCAGGAAGCAGAGGCGGGTGAAGCTCTATGAGTTCAAGGCTGGCCTGGTCTACAAAGTGAGTTCCAGGATACCCAAGGTTGTTATTCAGAGAAAGCCTGTCTCTAAAAAGGAAGGAAGGAAAAGAAAATGAAAACTCCTGTAGCATGTCATCTTTGTATTGTCAGTGTCCCTGTGGAGAAACTTGTTCACGCTATTTACAAGTAAAAAAGTAAATTTTGACTATCAGTATTAAGGTGTGTAGTGAAATTCAGAAGATAGCAGCATGAGTGAAACTCAACAAAATGTGTAGAATAATAAATAATAATTCAGGCTTTCACGTGCTGACAAGAGAATTCTTCAGGATAAATTGTTGGAAACAAATGAAAGCAACGACTTGATTCAGATGTTTGACATGGCTTGTGGAGGGAGGGGTGGCTGTTTGCCTCCTTGTGCACTGCCTGGGTCGAATTCCTCACCTAAGCTTGAGAGGAAACTACCTGCTGAGTAGCTCTGCCTTGGGGGGGTCGGGCTTCTTCCTGTCTTATTTGTTTGTTTTCTGAGATTACGGACTGTTACCATAAAAATGAGAATCTTGTGCCCCTCATGGCAAGCACGGTCCTCAGCTTACAGCACTGTCTAGCTTCGGCATTAAGGTAAATGTAACCTGCTGGTTAGGTAACACAAGCTAATCAAATTTAAATTGCATTATTTTGAGTAAATTATTTTGCATTAGTTTACATCAAGATTTTATGTTAAGATGCAAAATTTACTCCGTTTAAAGTACAAGCCCAGTGACTTTGGTCTACGGTTAGGGTGACTAACTTTAGTCTACAGTTAGCTAGCCTAGCAGCACTCTCTAACTTCAGAATATTCTTACCTTCCCACCAAGAAGCCCCACTCCTCTGGCAGTGCCTCTGCCACATTCTTCTTCCCCCACTCCTACAGCACTGGTCCCCACTTGTCTGGGCTCTGTCCTGGGCAAGGCTCTCATGGCTAGTAAGTATGCAGCACACAGACCTGCTGTGCCCATCCTGTGGTTTCTCTTTCCTGAAGCTGCTTCCTTCACACCCACTGAGCCTTAGAATGGCTGTGTGAGGGATGTGGATCAGTTGTCAGTGGCCTACTGTGGCCCTGGAGGTGTTGAGGGGGTGAGTCCCCACAGACCTGCCTCCAGCTATTCAGTGCCTTTTTCAACAGACTGCTGCAAGGCTCTAGTTGATGAACTAGGTATAGCATTTTATTTTTAAAAAAAACTGTTTCCTTTTCTTTGGCATTCTACAAAAACAAAGACCTGCAGTTGTAGTCTTATTTATGTAGAGCATAACATTCTATAGCAAAAGAAAGATTACTCATCATTAGCTGGGTCTCTTGGTGTGGTTTAAATAAGGGTGGTCCCATAGACACAAATATTTGGATGCTTAGGGAGTAGCATTAGGAGGTGTGGCCTTGTTGGACAAAGCGAGTCACTGGGGGTGGTCTTTGGGGTTTCAAGTGCCAAGGCAGACCCAGTGGTTCTCTCTCTTCCTGCTGCTGCCTTTGGATCCAGATGTAAAACTCTCAGCTACCTCTCTCCAGTACCATGTCTGCCTGTGTGCTGCCAGGATGATAATGGACTAAACCTCTGAACTATAAGCCAGCCTCAATTAAATGTTTTCTCTTACAGAGTTGCTGTGGTCATGGTGTCTCTTTACAGCAATAGAAACCCCAACTTAGAAATAGGAATTTAGTTACCCTCATTTCTCGTCACGAGACCCTACTCAACACAGCTTCCCAAGCACTGTAGAGCAGAGCACCACACTGAAATTTGGTTTTTAACATTGCACAGAATTAAAATTCTCTGTTCCTGAAGTCAGGTCAACATAGAAGTCGTTTGAGGTGAGTGTCTCAGACTTCGTCTTTCTAGTAGTGGAGCAGGTACATACTGAACACTCAATACCTGTCAAGGCACTGTTCTCAGTACCTGGGGTTATCAGTCAGTCAGCTGAAGATACCCAAGTCCCAGTCCTTATCCAAGTCTGCTGTTCCCCAGTGGGAAGTGCCATGGGGCAAGCACATAGGGTTGCTTGGAGCTCCTTTAGAAGAAGGGGAGGTACACTGTGAGATTGGACTGTGCAGGGATACTCAGCACTCCAGGGGCACAGAATGGTTGGTGCTGGGCAGCCAGTGAGCTCCCTGCAGATCTTCAATCCAGGCCACTTTCACACATAGCTCAGAAAAGTAAGCTGTCATTCTTGTAAACAGGCTTCTCAATGGCAGACTGCAAGCAGAGTCACTGACCCCTTGAAGTCATCTTGAAAACTTACTTGTACACATCTGGTTTCATACAAGGCCACAACAACATTGTCTTTTATTAAAGCTTACCCAGGTGTGGCTAAACAATCAGTTCATTAATTTTTCTGCTGCTGACAGCCATTTTTATACATCTCTAGTCATGAAAAATTTGTTGTTGCTCCTCAGAAAGAACAGCAGAGAACAGTACATGAGCAGGACTTAGGGGAATAGGAAGACTCAGCTCTGCCCCAGCCTTCTCCTGAGCACTTGTATCTGCTCTGTGCCTCTGGTATGTGGGGGTTCCCGGTCCTAGCTCATAACTCTGAGTCTCACACTGACATGAGAAGTAAGGGGAGTCCTGGGAGTAGATGCTCCAAATATTGTGAGTTGACAGGATCTGTCCCATCTGAGTTTAGATAGAGGGTTTTGTTTTTATGGTTTTTGTTTTTGAAATGGTTCTCATGGATCCCAAACTGGCTTCAAACTCACTGTGGAGCAGACGATAACCTTAATCCACTGATCCTCCAGCCTTTGCCTCCTGAGTGCTAGGATTACAGGTGCTAGCATGCCACCAAAACACATTTGATACCAGGGATCCAATCCAGGCCAATTCTCTACCAACTGAATTATATGCTTGCCCATTCAAACTCATACGTTTTTTTAAATAGCAAAAATAAATTGTGCAAGAACAGGATGCATTTTTAAGGGAACTGGTAACTTGAAAGCACCTGTTTACTTAGCAGATACATGGCATGGTGTGGGAAAGGACTGGGAGTGGGAGACAGAAAAATAAATTTTGTGTTTCAGAGGCCACCACAGGCTTCTTTCTGCAGGTCTTTTCTGACCTGCTTCTTTGCTGAGGTGCACAGGGGACAGGACTCAATGGACTATGCAAGCTGAGCTAAGCATATCAGTGCCTGTGTGCTAGAGCTACCCAGAAAGGTCTGAGAGAGGATGGGTGTGGCAAACTCCTAAAAAATGTCTCTGAGGAACTTTACAGGGTTACTAATAGATATGATTGTCCATTATTCAAAGTTTCTTGTTATAAAACTTCACACTGATTGTGGAATATCTACAAAGGAAAGAGAAGCCAGCCTTTTTACTGCCATCTGGACTCATTCCATCTGTGCTGGACTACTGGAGGTGTTGTCACTGTTGGTGTGTGATATTGATGCTGGCTATAATTTCCAATTAAAGACAGTGTTTCCTCAGGAATCTAGTCAACTGCTTTGTGTTCTTGATTAGTTTTACTTACTCAACTGACAGAGCTGCCTATCCTGAGATCTGTGTGGCTGAATTGGGGAGTGCTCTCATTGTCCATCATGGGACTTGCAGGTGGAAGGCAGAGAAACTGGTAACCAGATGTGGAAAGTGAACCTGTGCAGGGGCTGAGAGACATATCCAGTCCCATGTCCCTCTGCCAGGCCTGACCTGAGCACCTTTATGCCTGCCTGAATCTCAGCCCCCAAAAGAGACACTACTCTGTGTTCCTCATAGGCTCCATGTGACAGTACCATGGCTCTGTGGTGTGGGGGCTTACTCAGGTAAACTGAGGGCAGAGGGCAGAAACAAGGGCCCTGCATCTTGCAGGCACACTCACACATGGCTCGTATGGTCTAGAAACACCTCGCTTACAGTAAGTACCACTGCTGGAACACGAGGTAGTGGACTAGCCACAGGCCCACTTTGGCTTTATCACAGTCTGGTGGGAGTTATGGTCAGGGACTTAACTAGAAAATAAAATTGGCACTGGAGGGGTGGTAGCTCAGTGGTTAAGAGTACCTACTGCTCTTGCAGAGGACCCAAGTTTGATCACAACTATTTCTAACTCCAGCTCCATGGGATCTGATGCCTTTTGCTTCCAAGGGCACCTGCACTGACATGTATGTCTCCATGTGTAGATGATACACACACACCATTAAAAACAAAATAAATCTTAGCAGTAACAATGGCTGCTACTTTGGGCAAAACATTGGAATGAAGTTTTGGCACAGAAAAATATTTTGTGTATTTTAAGGCATCTTGGAAATACAATTTACGAAGTCTTTTTCTCAACAAATATTTGAATAGCAGTGTTAACAGTGCTATCTGGATAATGTAAAGAAGGAAGTCATGTGGTCTGTCTTGCTCCGTGGCAGACTAAGGCTGGGAAGGAGTCTGCTGTACTCTTTAAATACTGGAAGTATGACCTCGGGCACTTTGGCTTTTCTCAGTTGTGTTTGTTAGGCCTTCTCAAAGGATGAAGGGGATGATGGACACTTATCATTACTTCTCTCCTGGCAGAATTTCTTTTTCCTAAGATGGAGTCAAGCAAAAAGATGGATGCTGCTGGAGCCCTGCAGCCCAACCCACCTCTCAAACTGCAGCCTGATCGCAGTGCAGGGTCAGTGCTCGTGCCAGAGCAAGGCGGCTACAAGGAGAAGTTTGTGAAGGCAGTGGAAGACAAGTATAAGTGTGAGAAGTGCCGCCTGGTGCTGTGCAACCCGAAGCAGACTGAGTGTGGGCATCGGTTTTGTGAGAGCTGCATGGCTGCCCTGCTCAGGTGGGTGCTACATATGTCTTCAGGCTTCCTGGCCAGGGCAGCTATACCTGTCTTCACCCGTTTCTCTCAAAACCGTGAATGCTTTTAAGTCCAACTTCAGAGGCCTTTAGGGAAACGCAGGGAGATCTCATGTCTGAGTTTTCTGACGCCTTTGTACCTTGCCCTACCTGCCTCACATCCCACACCCAGGCCACTTTCCTGAAGTCTCCTATATGGTGTCAGCACTCCGTCCACAAAGCTTTGAGCCCCCATCTGTGTTGCTGTATTGTGCTCAAGAAGTTCATGTTTATGGTGATGATACCAAATGATCATAAGTCCTTAAAATAGAAGCCACTGTAGAGGAAGGTAGGGTCACATGGAGGACAAACAGGTGTAAAGTATGCATGCTTGCCTAGGAGGTACACATAGAGCTTGTACCAAGACCCTAGAAGCTCATGAGCTTTGTGGGTGGCTGTGGTAAAATCACAAGGGCAGATTGGAGTTAAAGGACAGAACTTGAATTGGCCAGGGAAGAACTTTGTCCTGTAGCTGTTATGTATTTGCCAGGCATTGTGCTTGGCCCTCGGGTCCCTATAGGACATACTACTACACTATCAGTACTCTCAGGATACATTAGCTTTAAAGGCCCACCCTCTTCCCAACTGGCCCCTCACCCCTGGGTGTCTGAAACCAAGACCAAGCCCAGTAGCCAGTTTCCTGTGTGCCCCTCGCCCTCATCGCATCCCTTCACTGGACCCACAGCCCACTGGGCTTTGCCTGCTGAGAGTGGAAGCTCCATAGTTGAACTTGGGGTGTCCTAAGGGATAGAGGCAGTTCCCCTGTGCAGGTGCCACTGGCATTTTTATACACAGTGAGCTTGTCTGTAGCCCAAGACCAGAATATCAGAAGGCCTTCGGTACCTGTGAGTGCTCTTTCCAGAGGGTCCTCTCTGAGACTCAGTACGACACCAGCAGGACATGTCACTTCATGTTCTTTAAGTTTTTCCGGTGGGACTGAGCTATTGACGTAATACCTTCCTTTTGAAAAATTACCATTTTTTTTAAAGTTTGGTTCTTTTTCTACTGTGGATTCCTATTTAAGTTAGATTTTTCCATGGCGTCCTGGAGCTCTGCCTGTTGCCGCAAGCTAGAGCAGGTCTGACTGCAAAGGAAGGCATTCTGTGTGCCCACTGAGCCTGAGGGAAGGAGGGACTGCTGCTCTAACATGCTTACTCTGTTTCCTTCAGCTCCTCCAGTCCAAAATGTACAGCGTGCCAAGAAAGCATCATCAAAGACAAGGTACTCGTATCTATTTTATTTCCTTTCTTCAGACAGGCTTACTGTGTAGTCCAGGGGCCCAAACCTAATCTTCTTGCCCCAGCTTCTGAGTGCAGGGGTGTGCAACCATGCTGGGCTTCTTGGGTGGTTGATACATTTCACATAGCTTGGGTTTGGTGCTCTGGAATTTAGCTTAAATTTATTTATTTATTATTGAGGGGTGATTCATATATGCTATAATGTTTGTGTAGAGGTCAGAGAACAACTTTATGGGATTCTTTCCTTCTATCTTTAATTGGATCCTAGGGATCAAATTCAGGTTGCCAGGTTTGCACAGAAAATAATTGACCCTTGTTAAATGAGACACCTTTTTACATAGTTTTTGTACAGTGCATTGAAATTCAGTTTTATTTCACTGTTTTTCTTTGTTCTTTTGGTTGGGTCTCAAACTCACGGAGATCTGCGCACACTACCCCTTCCCAGCTATTTCTCCCTTCTAAGTGGTGCACTCCTTTGATCACAGTACTTAAGAGGCTGGTGGGTCTCTGGGAGTTCAAGGTCAGCCTCCTCTACATAGCCAGGACAGCAAGAACTACACAATAAAGAGACTGTCTCAAAAAAATGTTAATATTTTTGTGGGGAGATGAGGATGGGAGTCTGGCTCAAGCTAGCCTTGAATTAATTCATTTAGTATCTGAGGTCCTGTCTCCATCTCCCAAATTCTGAGATTACAGATATGTGCTCCCACACCTAATTTATGCAGTACTGAGGTATATCCCAGGGCTTCAAGTATTCTTTGCAAGCACAGCACCAACAGAGTTAGATCTCTAGTCCCTTGGGTTTTGTGTTGGGGGGGGTTGTTTTGTTTTGAGACAGGGTTTTACTATGCAGCCTTGGCTGGCTTTGAGCTCCTAGAGATCTTTATCTACCTGCTTCTGCTTACATATGGCAAGTCCCTTGGGTTTTTTTCCCCTCCCTCACTCCCTTTCTTCTTCCATCCATCCTTCTTTGTTTTCTTTCTTCTGTTTTTGGGGATTGGTAGCCCATCCACTGTAACCCATCCTGGCCTGAAACTCATGGCAGTCCTCCTGCCTCAGCCTCCTAGGATTGCAGGAATGTGCCATAATACTCAACACTTAGTTTTGACAGTGGTGCAGCAGACTCCAAGGCCTGACATGTGTTATGTGAGTGCCTGGGCAGACTAGGAATTAGGGCATCATTCAGGCACATGTGTCCTTCTTCTGTTACAATTCCTCCTGCAAGGCACTCTGTCCCCTGAGCCAGTCCCACCTGTGTACTCCATGGGAAGGTGTGTGAGGAGTGCTGAGGTGCCTGTTACGGCGGTGGCTGGCTGTGGTCAGATCATTGCTGTCCTGGTAACTTTCTTCTCATGCAGTTTACACTCAACTTGGACGCTAGCTTTTACCTTCAAATGTACCAGTGGGGAGTGTGGGCTTTGAATTTGTCCTTGCTCCCCTTCACTAGTGACTTGAAGTGCTGAGACAGTGAATGAGATCAGCCTGCTATCTGCCCTTGTGGCTGTCACTGTGTAGTTAGAGACTGGGTACCACTGAGGCTCTCCCCTGTCTTCTTCCTGAACCCAATCCCTCTCCTTTCCTCTTGCACATGGCCACCCACATAACACTAAGCCTTTCCAAGCATATTTGTAGCTTGAACCAACTAACTCTTAAGGACTTAAATGTCGATAAAAATGTGTATGATTCCAATATTCTGATTAATGAGCCTAACAGTTTTTAATGTAGGCTATTAAATCCAACAGTAAGAGCCTTGCTCTGGGGTTTCCTGTCAAAAGCATTTGCAAGTGCCAGACTTGTTGGTCAGGGCAGCCCAGCTGAGGCAGTTGGCCACAGGGCCCCTGAGCTCTAGGGAGAAGGGTCTCTAATGGAACTTGTTCTGGATAGTTAGAAAGGAAGTTAGCCAACCCTCCCTGCTTTTCTTGGTGCATTAGCATATCTCTGCTGCTGAAGATTATAGCCACTTGTCAGTCACTTACCCAACACTTCTCCTTTCCTCTCTTCTCCCCTTCCCTCCCTTCCTCCCTCCCTCCCCCCTTCCTTTTTTCCTTTTGTGAGACAAGGTTTCTCAGTGTAGCCCAGCCTGTCCTAGAACTCACTCTGTAGACCAGGCTGGCCTTGAACTCAGATCCACCTGCCTCTGCCTCCCAAGTGCTGGGGGTTAAAGGCATATGCCACCGAGCCTGGCTTTTACCCCATTCCTTTTCCTAACATGGCAGTGTGCCTACCTTGTTCACATGTATTGACAATTGTGACTGAGAGAAAGTTGTTAAAGCCACAAGTTAAGGTGACTGTTTTTAGTATCTATTTCATTTACAGTTA
>LOJH01029087.1:0-17540 GCA_001685095.1 Ellobius talpinus | reverse complement strand
TTGGCTCCACCGCCGAATGCTGGGATTACAGCTGTGTGCCCCTGTACCCAGATTGCACAGTTCTGGGAATTGAACCCAGGACTTTGTGCCTTTGCCTTCTTTGGCTACCAGTTTATCTCCGTCTGGCTCACCCTTTCCAGTCCTGCCTACAGCTCATCTCTGGTGTGTTCTGTGAGTTTTCTTGTGGAGAGCTTGCTGTTCCTCGCCCTTGCCCATCTAAAGGCTTTCTCCTGCCTGAATTCCCTTAGTGCCACCTCTGATCTTACACCTGCCTGCCCTGTTTACTGCTAATTGGCACATCCCCCTCACCTCTAGAGGGTGGATGCTCTGCCTCATTATTCTCCTGTCTCAGAGATCTTGCTCCAGTATAGTTAAGAAATCCTTGTTTGGATTAGTTTTTTTTTTTACAGGTTTGTAGAGGTCCATCCCCCATAGGAAAATTGTGATTGCCTGTTAATACTTAGTCTGGCCTTTCATTTTGCATACTTTGAAATGTGTAATTAAATAGAATGTGAGGTGTAGACCTTTACATCTTTAAATTGATGTGCGAGGCAGGAGTTTTCCCATCCTCAACAGGTACAAGAGGATCTGCAGCACAGCGGGGTGTCTGGCAGGTCCTGAGGGATGCCATTTCTCTTACTCGCCCTTCCCATGGTGCACACTGGTCCTACCTCTGTAACTGGCCCAGGGTTGGCTCACAAAGAATGTAGTAGGTTTTATATTTTTAGTTGTTTTTTCCAAGCTTTCTTTAAATGTTGATACCTTTGTGCCTTTAAAGGATCGTCTATCCCTAAATTCAAAGCAAACAAGCAAGCATGAGACAAGACATTGCCGGAAATGGTTCAATTAAGATGTTCAGGGTAACAGTGCTTGCCTGGCAAACCTGATTACTTAAGTCAGTCTCTTTCTCTGTCCCTCCCTCTGTCCCTCCCTACCCTCACCTCCTCTCCCTCTCCCTCCTCCTTTTTCTTCTGTCCCCTAATGTAATTTAAGAATTTTAGGAGAAAAAGATGTTCACAAGGGTTATAGAAGACTGGGGAGGAAAGTCAAAATGTTTGGTAAATCAAGGCTAGTTTGAATCTATTGACATAGGAGAACCAGTAGTGTTCCCAGAGCTCTGCTTAATCTACACAGTGTTGGTAAGACTGCTTCTCCCCACTTGCTAGCCAGGCTGACATTTCCTTCTGCGTTTTGCACTAATCATTAATAACTGTGCTGTTGTCACAGCTCCACACTTTCCCATTGACACGTCAATCATTTTGTAAAGATCTCAAATGTTCAACCTTTATAAAGCTAACCTTTAGTACTCTATTAAAATGTAAGAACCGCTTGATTCCCAGCAAATGCTCTGGCTACTGGATCATGAAAGCGTTAGTTTGTGCCAAGGGCATGAGGCAGTATACTTGTTCCCTTTTAACAAATAATAAGAAGTTTGACTTTTCATTTACACATCCTGCCAATTGCTAACAAGTTTCCATCTCGTTCAAACACCAGATTGATCCTAAGAAATTGAAAATATTGATTTAACCCTCCGACTGATTCCTACTGCAGGCACCTGCTAGCGCAGCCTCAGCACATCGCAATTGCCTGGCCGTAATTCCTCAGGGGACCACTAATAACTACCACATCTGTCTTTTCATCTTCCGAAATTATGCTAGCAGTTGTCCAAGTCAATTGTGATTCATTTGATAGTGCTCTCCTCCAAGACATACTGCAACCAAATAGACTTGCTCACCAGTAATATATCTGATGACATAGTTAGCTCTCGTTAATTGACAGAATGATTCAGGCTTTTATGGATGGCATTAATTGGTCCCTCGTGTCCATGCAATAATTGACCAGACAGAGTGAGCAGCATTAGCTCTCATCCAGTCAGGCGAGTTTGGAGATGAGGTTACTGTAGTAAGGATGACAAAATGTCTGTGTTTTCAATCAAGACTTTATCAATGAGTTGGGGAAAAAATAAAAAAGGATTTGAGGAGGAATTCAGATCATCTTGATTCTGCATGTTGTGTTCCAGCCTGCAGAGATGCACCGGAACTACAGAGAATCACCGTAGTACTGCTTCCCCTTCTCCTTAGTCCTCAGGTATACTAGCATCCAGTTTATGCAGTGCTGGATGCCCCAACCTGAATCAAGGAGAACCTTAGGCAGCTGTTTGTGAACCTTAGGAACTCAACACCCAGGTCATGCAAAATCTGAACATGTGGAATTCACCTCCAAGCCTCTTAACTGTGGAAGAAGTCCAGCATGTTCCATTAGCATTCTGAAACTAGTTGTCTCATGTTACCATGTTCCCCCCACCCTCGCCAAGATGTGTAAAATTGTTTTACAGTGGGATGGCTAGAGAGATGGCTCAGCAGTCAAGAGCACTTGGTTCCTGAAACCCATGTTGGGAGGCTTGCAGCCACTAGTAACTCCAGCTCCAAGGGAGCTGACTCTCTGGCACCCTCTTCTGGCATTGGCAATCACTTGCACACACCTGCACATACACACATGCAAATATAAAATAAATAAATCTTCTATTAAAAACAAACAAAAGCTGTATATAATTAAGAAGTCCTGCTGTTTAGCCCCCACCTGTTTAGTCATGCATGCTAGATAATCCCAAGTGATAATGTGAATTGATACTAGTTTTTTTACTTGGTGTGCTCTTTGTCACAATAGCCATTCTTCATTGGTCAGTTTTCAAAAGCCCCTGAGGTGTCTCCACTGCATTTTTTAAAACTAAATTAGAAGGTTCTTCTTTGTGTTTACCGGTTGGTTACTTGTTTCACAGAATGGACCTGGAGCTTGCCTTGGGCCAGGGCTCTGTTTGTGGACTTGACACATGTATTTATGTAAGGGCTTAATAAAGTTTTTTTTTTCAACTGAGTTGCAATCATTACCTTTTGAGAAATGAGAATTTGAAGTTTGAGTCCAAGAAGAACTGCTTGGATCCAGTTGGGCATTGTGCAACCCTGTGAGTAAATGACTGACCACGAGCTCAGGGACGTTATTACAGTGTGGTGTGAAACCTGTGTGAGGTATGGGAGGCAAATCAGCTTCTCCGTGGAGAGGAGATGACAACGTCAGGCACAAGGCAGAGTTCATTTTTTTTTCATGGTGATTGATTAGCTCAGAGTGTTCACACTCTAGTCCTGTGGGCTGGGGGCGGTCACTGTGTGTACCCCACACTTCTCAGCGCAGGCCGTGGGATCTGAGAGAGCACGCTGCCGTCGGAGGATTGGCTGTGCTGTGGGTGAACTCCTCCACAGGTCTTAGGCTCTGCTTCCTTACCAGCCAGATGGAATGCCATGGCCTAGGCTTGAAATTATCAGAGTAGCGAGGAGATGACTGGACATGTGTTGATAGTCCCTGAAGGTACACACAGCAGACTTTCCACAAGTGATTCTTGGTATTGATTAAACATAGGGCTTTTTGTTCTGCTGAGCTTAAATTTTTCAGTGACATTTTTTTTGTTCTGGATGTGCACACTCAGGTGAGTGCCACAGTGGGCATGTGGGGGTTTGAGGACAGTTTGTGGGAGGAAGTCTGTTCTCTCCTTTCTGTCCTGTGGGTCCTGAGGCCTGAAGTCAGCTTGTCAGGCTTGGCTACAAGCACCTTTACCCATCTCATTAGCCAAAGAGGATTTTGGGCTCATTCTTGATCCTCCTGCCTCCCCCTCCTAAGTGCTGGGACCCCAGGTATGTACTGCCCCATCTGCTGTAAGTGGTGCTGGGGGTCAAACCCAGGCCTGAGGTTATGCTAGGTAAGCCCCAACTAACCCAGCTACATCCTCAGCCCCTTTGAAATCCTGCCTCTAGTTGCTTGTGGCTTCCATTGTTCCAGAAAGCATGCTTTTCTTATCCAGGACCCAATAGCAGTAGAGAAGGCCACACTGTGCTTTTCTGGTTGGTTTGCTTGTTTGACACAAGGGTCTTATTATGTGGCCTTGCCTGGTCTGAAACTCATATAGACCAACCAGACTAGTCTGGAATTCACAGAGATCCATCCGCCTTTTTGCCTCCTGAGTGCTAAACCTACACCACCATGGCCCACCAGACCTCGCTCTTCTAACTGGAAAAAAAAACCATGCAACCCTATTTGTGGTGGGATTTGAGGGGTCAGTGTTGTGGGGTAGATCCTGAAAGAGCACTAGAGTTCTACAAAAGGAATGTCCATGTAGACACTGTTCCTCAGGGTGTTTTCATAGTGGTAGGAGCTGACATCTGTTTCTCAGTGAGATTATAAATGGTGAAATGAGCTGGCAGTGGTGGCACACCCTTCTTACCAATACTCGGAAAGCAGAGGCCCGCACATCTCCAAGGTTCAGGACATCCAGGGCTACACAGAGAAACCCTGTCTGGGTCTCCCCCCTTCCCCCCCATGGTGAAATGAACAGGTGTGTACTATCCCAGTGCCGTCACTCTACAGTGTGTGACAAAGCGGCACCGTTGACCTCACCATAAAGCTATCAATCAAGAAGCAAAACAAAGTTTGTTAAACAAACATAACCCCCCAAAATCCTGCCTGTTCCTCTTCCTGTGTTGTTGGCTAATGGGGTTGTCATTGTAGCTTGAAGGAGTTTAGCTGGAATGCTTGCTTACTCTTCATCCCAACTGGACCTTAGGGTACAGGATGGGAGACTAGAGAACAGGCTCAAGAACAGAGAGAGCTTTTGAGTCTGGCAGACCCTTGGGTTAGGACACTTGGCACCAAGAGTAGCCAGAAGGAAATGACTGCCTTCTGTTAGGTCAAGTGACAAAGCAGTCAATACTTCCCTCTTGGCCCGCCTGTGGTCCCTGGAATGTGTTCCTTCCCTTGGGGCAGGCTGGCTTTCATGGCTTGGCCTTGCACGTAAACCAACTGCTAGTCAAGCTTATCCAGCTGCCTGCCTCCCCAGTGCCGAAATCCTAAGTGTGCTCTATCACATTGGCTTTTACATGCTGCTAGGGCTTGTACTCGGGTCTTCACTGCTACCCCAGCTCGAGACTGCTCATGTTGATGCTGCTAGTCCCAGGCAGCTTCTCTGCCTTGGCAGTGATTGTAACAAACCGTTCCCACATCTTGGATATGGCAGGGGAAAGCGACATTTGTCGTAACAAGATCTGTTTCACAGGGCTACAGAGATGCTCAGTGGTTAAGAGCAAGTGCTGCCCTTGAAGAAGCCTGGAGTTCAGTTCCCCAAACCCAGGTTATGTGAATCACAGTTGCCTGTGGCTCCAGCTCCAGGGGATCTGACTCTCCTGTTAGACTCTGTAAACGCGTACGCACATACACACACATTAAGAATAGATTTTTTAAAAAGATCTACTTTTTTTGCAAAGGTAATCTTTGAAGTCATAGTTTTATGAAATGCAGTTTCCTTTAATCCAACTAATCAGCATCTTCATCCTTTTTTTTAATGTTCAGCAATTGAGCACAAGTTAATTACTGCTGAACGTCCCGTAGTGACTCTCTCCCTCTAGCCAAGCAGCCACATACACCCTAGTGCAAAGGCAAACAGCTTAATTAACTGACCTCCATCCACTGTCAATCATCTAGAAATTAACTATTTATGATGCTCAGGAGTGTACACCACTATCAGAGTTTTAAATCTGCTTAGCGTCGCCAGGAACCAACACAATTATTTCCCACCCATTCCTCTCTTGGGCTTCTTACCTGCTGATCTTTCATGCTTGCAATCTCAGCATTTGGGAAGTGGAGGGAGGGGGACCAGAAGTTTAAAGTTGTAGGGAGTTGGCTAAGAGGGTAAAGAACTTGTCATACAAAAATAAGGACTTGATTTTTGGATCCCCAGCACCTACATACAGGTGGGGGATTGATCTGCCTGTAATCTCAGAATTTGAGAGATGAAAATTAACTACTTAATACTGGAAATTAATTTGTACTCTGGAAATTAACCGTTTAATTAGTCTAGCAAGGTGGCTAGCTACACTGCTGGAATCGGTGTGTTCTGAGGTTCCCATTGCCAACCTCTGATTTTCACACCTTTGCCCACACACACATCAGCACCCAGTATCCACTCAGACATACATTTAAGCACACACCCTCACACACACACACCATATACATGTAAAAGAAGAAGAGTCTAAGTTCATTCTCAGATAAAGAATGAGTTTGAGGCTAGCCCTTTATACAAGACCATCTCAAAATCATAATAAAAAAAGCAGCTGTTCTCATCATACTCTGGTGTTGTGTTTAAAGTTCTTATCCACTGCAAGCACTCAGAGGCCCCCACACTGGGGCAAGTGTGGAGTGGGCAGGGCTAGACATGGCATTTTGGTGACTGTGTCATTGAGGTTGAATTGGTGTAGAGGCTGTCGCTATCTTGGATTAGTCTGGTTGGACTGTCACACTGTTGATGACCTAAGAACAGCACAGTATCCCAAATGACACTGAGTGGTGGCATCCTCCTAAATGTTTCAGGGAAGTTGGTGCCTTGCTAATGCTGAATCTGGGCTGTCATGGAATGACAGCTTTGAGTTCAAGGCCATCTTCAGCTATCTAGCAATTTTGAGGCCAGGCTAGTGAGGACCCAGGCAGTCATCTTCTAGTCTGGAAGCTGTAGTCCAAGGCCTAGGTGCCTTTTCCACGGCTGTTCTCCATGCCATTTTTCTGTGTCCATTCACAGTCCTTCCTCTGAGCACAGGCCTCCATGTTTTCTTTCCTTTTTCTTAGGAAGGACATCATTCCTATCTGATCAGAGCCTTGCTCACCCCTATATTCTCACTGAACTTCTACCCCTACACCCCAAAGAAAAGAAAATGAAGAAGAAAAAAAGAATAATACATCAGGCCGCAGGACTCCCTGACTGTAAAGGGCTCAGTGTGTTTCTCTCGGTATCTGTGGCATTGTCTGATGGACCTCAGGTGTCTTTGGAGTTGGGCATTCTGTCTTCAGGCGGTTCCTCTGAGTCCAGGCAGGCCAGTAGCAGATACTCTTCATTGTTCACACTTTGGTTTTTGAATGATAATGGTTTGTAATTAGGAGGCTTGGAGAGATGAGGAGCCACACATACATGCAATTAAAGCGTTTCTCAGCAGAAAGAATGTGTGTGGCTCAAATTGGGGAAATAGCCTGATAAATTTCTTTTGACAGAAAACATGTCACCAAAGAAGCAGCTCATAAAAGAGAGAGAGAGAAAACAACCCTCTGAGCATTGCTGTTCACAGACATGGGGAAATTCCTAAGTAAGCCTTTTTTGAGAATAGTATTTTCATTCCAAGTTAAAGAAGAACCCACACTCTTAAAAGAACCTTATTAGAAAAGCATTGCCTATGTTCTTGTATTTCTGGTTCATTAGTTCTGGGAGGTTACTGATCCTCTGTGCTAGGCAGTGTGGGAGGTTACTGATCCTCTGTGCTAGGCAGTGTCTTGGAGACTTGGGGATACAGAGGTTACAGGAAAGCACACTTGCTACTGTGTCTTAGATGGATAGACAAGTGTCTTTGACACTAGACCAAGGGAGGCTTTCAAAGTAGAAGATCTCGAATAGCACACAGTGGAGGCTTTATTTCAGTTGATTCTTGGCAGGCGAATGGAGGTTTGCAGGTGGGAAGGAGTGCTGACCCCCTCTGTAGTGTGCTTGTAGTATGGTGGTTTGTGGTAGAGACCCCGGTAAAGAGTTAGAGGCGAGGAAGGCCACAAAGCAAGACTTAATTGAAAGAGAGAGAGAGAATGGTCAGTCCCGGAAGGAAAACAGGCGGAAATGAGAAGCAACCAGGCTGCTGGGCTGATTGTAGGTGCTGGCTCACCCATGAGACATCATTTGTGGACTTAGGAAGCCTGCTTTTCCTTTGAAACCTCTAGTGCCTAGGACTCAGTGGCTCTAGGTAGTAGCCTGCTGACATCTTATAACCGTGTGTATGCGCGCGCGCACACACACACACACACACACACACTAATCATCACATGTTGGCATCACTAATATCAAGTATTTGTGTCACGTAGTTTTCAAATACTAAGATATGTGGTGATTTTTACTAGAAACTCTGTCTATATATAGATCATGATTTTCATGGAATACTTGCATTGGATTCCTTTTCCCACCACATCTTGCACTGGTAGCGCGCTCAGCAGCTATTGGACTGGTGAGTGACCATCTTCCACCTCAGAGCTTACACACGTTTGAGGAAGTGTCTGTTTACTCCTTTTATTTCCTTTACCCAAAAGGCTCTGCTGTGCCACCTCCTTCTTTAACCATATGTCACCACCCAACCACTCCCTTGAGTTTTATGAGCAGGCAGCTCCTGAGCGTATGTTAGCGTTCTAAGGGTGTCGTGGAGTGTGTTCATAGGAGCCTCACAGTCTTTGCCCAGCATCACGCTGATAAGCTTTGAACTCTTAAAGGGTTTCACTCAGTTGCTTCTCTTTTCCATCTCCACTGCTGCTGCCTTTGCCGTTTTCTAAGCCCCTTTCCTCCTCCTCCTTGCTTCTCTCTCCCTTTTCTGTTCTGCTGGGTGTCATCTTTTGCTCTCTAGGGTTCAGTAGTCAGCAGTGTGACCTTGGAGTCCGAGCTAGACCATAGCCAGCAGCTTCTTGCAGAGCACCACATGGATGCCTCTCATGCTCAGTTCATCTACTCAAGGCACAGCTTTCTGCTTCCACTGCTTCTGCCTCCTTCTCCCGTGGTATTTATTCTTTGCTTCCAAGAATTGTGGAGCTAAAAATGCCAGGTGCCACTGAAATTCATCCCTCTCTTCTCTGTTCCCGACTGTCCGTTTTCTTAGTTCCATTTCCTTTTGTTTTGCCCTGTCTTATCTTGGGGTCTTATTTTGTAGTAAAAGTATCCTACAACTCACTCTGTAGCCCCTGCTAGCCTAGCTCTGTACTCACAGCAGTTAGTTCTCCTGCCTCAGCCTCCCAAGTATAGGATTAAAGGCTTATACCACAATGCCTGGCTGATGACCTTCTTTGTATCTACCCTGCATAAGTCGTGAAGGTCGCTCCAGTCCCCCAGTCTTACTTCTCCAGCATCCAGGTGTCTGGGCATTCCTTTCTTGAGCGCATCTATACTTACTTTCCCACCCACAGGATGGAGTCTGACCTCCTGGATAGATTTGCCAAAGTTGACCTTCTGTCGTCTGACAGAAGCATTATGCTGAGATACTCAATGCATGGCGGGAAGGAAGGCAGGAGTCCTCTAATTGCTTCTGCATGAAGGTAAATAAACACTCAGTTGTGTTCATGTAAAGATCTCATTAAATCGGAGAGAAGGGTCAGTCAGCATTCTTATATTGGGATTGTTATTTGTGGTAGTTTCCCACTTTCACATGCTAATTTCATGAAGTAAGTGTCCGTCTGTAATGGACAGCTGATTGGCATTCCTTCCCTCCACTGGTAGACTGTACCCTTGAACTGTGGACCCAGATAAACCCTTCAGTTGCTTTTGTCAAAACAACGAGAAGCATCATTAACACAGTGTCTCGGCTGGCTGTATGCACTTCTTGAATTGAGACAGTCTGTGTCTGTTGGAAGTGGTGGTGCCCCGAATGTGACCTTGTGCATGGAAGAGAGTAAGATCTGCATACAGTGGCACTCAGAATTCTGATAGACATCTGATCCTCTTGCTGGTACCTTTGTGGTCCTCATGGAATGGAGGGAAACATTTCCTCTCCTTCACCTGGGCTGTCCTGAGACAGACATGTCTGAAAAGTGAAATGGAATGTCTTCTGTCTTGTGGTTTTTTTTTTTCCAATAGGTATTTTTTGTTTTTTGGTTTTGGTTTTGGTGTTTTTGAGAAACTATGGAACCAGTCCTGGAACTTGCTCTGTAGACCAGGCTGGCCTCAAACTCACAGAGATCCACCTGCCTCTGCCTCCCAAATGATGGGATTAAAGGCGTGCGCCACCACTGCCCCGCCTCTCTTGTGTTATTGACTCTAGCCACCAAGAACTTGTTGCTGTCTGATAAAGCTTTTTAGCTTTTGTGAGGGTCTCCTGTGGTTACAGAGAAGGACTTACAAAACTAGTTTATTTGGAGATTTTAAGAGACAGGGAGGGGCAATTAAAAAGGAAAGCCCTAAAAAATACGTAGTCACTGTGCCTTTTCCCCCACCTACATTTGCTGTCCGCCATGGCAAGAAAGGATGTGAGTCAGTGCTTGCCTTTCCTCCTGTCCCGCTTGCTAGCCGCCTGCATCCTCCGCCAATAACTGCAGGTCTCCAGTCTCCATAAGGCTCTGTGCTGTAAGTCAGTCCTTCCTGAACTAGAGGTAAACACCCTTCAGAGCTTTTCATTCTCCAGAGAGCAGCTGGGGGCCTGTTGGTTCCCATGCTGGTTTTGTAGCGTTTGGTTTAGAATGGGAAGGAGCCTCCTTCATGAGTTCTCTGGGCTGCCAATGTGGCAGACACACTTGGCCTTCATTTGTGCTCTTGAAACACAGTGTTCAGAACGAAATGGGAGGGTTATTAATTGAAGGTCCCCAGTAAAGCTTTCTGTTGCTGTCTAGATGTGTTTGGAGGATCAGCAGCCTTGTATTAGAGCTGTGAAGGCAAGCAGCTTAGTGATGTTGCCACAAGCTAGCACTGACAATGGGAGGTTCAAGTCTGTACTTTTCCCGTGATTCTCTGTTCACATGAAGGAAAAGTCTCTTTTAAAAATGTATCGTGGCCTTATGAAGTACAGTTGTCAAAGAGTTATATTATAGATGTATTGTAGTCAGGGCTTGGAGGAGGGGTTCAGATTGGAAAGTAGCTTCTGTGCAACCACCGGGACTTGAGTTTGGATCTTGAGGACCCATATTAAAAACTGGGCATAGCTACCCTTGTTTATAATCCTAGTTCTGGGGAAGCAGAGGTGAGGGCATTGCCAGAGCTGAGTATGTGTGCCCCATGCTCAGAGAGAGACTCTCTCTCTCAAAGAATAAGGTAGAGCTCATTGAAGAAGAAAGACACTCATCACACACACACACACACACAAGGTTGTGGGCATTGAAGACACTCATGTCAACATGCACGTGCACACACACAAACTATGTGTGATATGTTCAGATTCTTTTGTCTTAGAATTCTAAATGAAGCTGTTACTGACCCTCAAACTGCTCCTATAACACAGAAAAAAAACAGACTAGCATTAATCACAGGAGCCTATTATGTTGATATATAGCTTGTCATAACACATTATAATATTACAGCAAATATATTTAACTCATTGAACATTCTCAGGGGGCTCCTAACTCCCTTTCAGATTGTTCTCTGAGTCTCTACTGCAAGGTCTAGCTGCAGAGCCTTGCGATTCTGCCAAGTCACTTTTACCAAAGACCAAGCTTTAGAATCCCTTTTCTGAGGGGAAATCAGAGCACTGTTTGCTTGGACTTAGAAGTCTGTTCGGGTTTGTCGGCACCTGCAAGCAGGAAGTTGAGATTTGAGGAGAAACCTTTGGCAGTGTGCACCAAGCTCGCTGCCAAGCAAGAGTCTCCATTGCCTTGGAAACCACACTGCTGCCTCCTGCATTAATGGAGAGTTGTTGGACTTCCGGAGGCACTCTTGTTCAGGCCTGTAAATCTTTCTGGAGAAATAAAGGCTGACTTTTAAGACATTTCCCTGTCCTCTGTCTGGTATCTCTCACCCCCACCCAGGCTCTTCATGAGCTCAAAGAATTGCATGTGGCTTCAGCGCTGACAGTTTCGTCTGGCAGGAATGTCTGAAGGCCGTTTCCTTCCCTTCATGCTTAAATCACGTTATTCCATCCCGCCTTGCTCCATAAATGACTATTTCAAAGTTATTGTGCTGCCTATTAGAATTATGTGGATTGAAAATAAAGGAAGGAGGAATGGAGACCTCTGCCATGCCCTACATGGAAAACCTGATTCCGGAAGGGGTGTTGTGTGTTTCTAACCCTTTCCTAACTCTAACATCCTAAATTTCCCTAAGCTTTTGTTTCTCACCCCAATAAGGCCCCTCAAGATAATGTCCTGGATGTTTTAAAAGTAAGCCGGACCCCTGGACTCCCTCCTCCACGTTTCCCCCCAGCTAATTGTTTATCTGGGCAAATGCAAATGGTGGTTTTAAGTCTTCTAAGTCATCCATCATGCCTGGCAGCCTCCATTGTCTCAGTTTTGGGTTTGAGCCAAGCCAGACTCTTTCTGTTGGTCCAGGGGGGTTGGGGGAGATTTGTTCATCAGGCTCTGCCAGATCTGTTCTTGGGGAGCTGAGCAATAGACTTGCAGGCCTGTCGGTTGTAGTCCCTAAGCACTGGGAAAGGGAACTCGTGGGTCCTCATTTTCTTGGGTCACATTAATAGGAAGTAGCTCCCCATTTCAAGTGGAAGAGGCGGGGCTTGCTCTCCGCCTGTGTCAGAATTCCTGTTAGCTTTTAAATGCATTTTTGTGGATGTAATAAAATACTGTTTATAGTCAGCTACAAAATAAGTAATTATTGTGCATCCAATGAAATTCAATGTAGGTTTGTCGCGGTTTTTTGAATTTTAATTAAGCCAGTCTTCAAGCTGTGCATCCAATGAAATTCAATGTAGGTTTGTCGCGGTTTTTTGAATTTTAATTAAGCCAGTCTTCAAGCTGTGCATCCAATGAAATTCAGTGTAGGTTTGTCGCGGTTTTTTGAATTTTAATTAAGCCAGTCTTCAAGTAAATGAGAAACGCTGCCACTTTTGTTGTGACAAGTGACATTGACAAAATATTAATCTAATGGTGTGTTTGCCTGTAGGCTCTGGGGGTGGGATTTATTGTTTCAGTTTGTGCTTTCTAAAGTGCAGAGAGAAGAATAAGCTCTTTAAAACTACATGGGCTGAGAACTCCATGTATGGAATATTCCATCATTGATAGCTCGCCAGCCTCAATCGCATGTGTCTCCTTTATGGCATGGAAAAAATTTTATGTTTTTAAACCAGATGTCTCTGTGGCTCACTTTTTTTTTTCATATCATGAAAACTGCAGCCGGGATAAATAACCAACTATCAACTACAAAGCCTAATATTAAGGAGTATCCAGCCTGTGTTTCTGTTACATCATTTCCTTTTTATTTTACTTTCTAAATTACCTTGTGGCTTAAAAATGACATGGTGGTGGTGGTGGAGGCTTCTTTTTATGGCTGAATTAGTTAAGCCATTTTCTCTGGAGATTCATCTGGAAAGAACATGCAGTAAGCGTTTTAAAATGAATATTCTTTCTGTAATTTCTAGTTCTCCCTCATGGGACCAGGATTTGATATGTAAAAGAGCAGTTTAATTACAGAGTCTGTTCTGAGTCCCTTATTACAAAACAAATTTTAATCAAAAGGTAAAAAATTTTAACATTTTCTCATCGTTAGAGCTGACCTAAAGCTCAAAGGTTTAAGAACAAACTTAGCTTTCCCTGGTGTGCTAGGAATCTGTGACCAGTAGAATGGCTACTACTTTTTCTGCATGTCTGTGAGTCAGTTGGAAAAGGACACTGTTGGGTTTCCACAAACCCTTGCTTGTCTGATTAGGCTGCTTCCATCACCACTACCACTGTCAAACTGTGGGGTTTTGGGAGCGCAAGACGATTGATTCTAGATGTTCAAGTATGGCGGCAGAAAAACCTTTACGAAGGAAGCAGCATGCCAAGGAGCTTGTGCCGACTCTGTGTGCCAGATCAACCCCTGTATTTTTTTCAGGGATGCTAACCCTCTTGTAACTGCTAAATTGGATTTGTTGCTGAATGAAGTATCAGCTGCTGTTGGACAAGGCCATAAAAGCCAGCCGGCTGGCCCCTTTGGAGGCACAACTTAGCCAACGACTGATACATTTTAGCACTTTCAGAATTATTGTGATTAGGAGGAAAGCATTCTGAATGAGCTAGAGAAAGGGGGGAAGGACACACAGCCACAGCTGGTGAGCAGCATGTGTTTGCAAAGAGGAAGTCATTATTAGGGCTTTCTCCTGGTTCCTGCTCTGAGTGACAGAGTGTGAAATCTTTAGAGGAGGGAACCATGTCTCTGCTCCCTCCACTGCAGTCTTACTCTCCAGCTCTGCCAGAGGCATCTGGAATGTTGTGGACTTGAGAAATCTGTGCATTTAGAGTTGGGGCATGCACATCCTTACAGCACCCAGTGGCTAACAGTGCTGCTCTCCACATGTGGGTTAATTGAGTTAATTAACTGTAGAGATTTCAGTAGTAACATCAGTGACTTATTTTTAATTTTCCACACCTTAGGTTCTGTGACTTGCTTTTAAATTATGGCTCTGTGTCCTCTGGCCTGATTGTGTTCCTGCAGGCTGAATGGGAAGACACAGCACCTGGTTAAGGGTTTAACTGCCCAGGTGCTGTACAGTGGTTTTAGGGTAAGCATACTTTTAAGTACCTCCCTGCCCAGGACCTTTTGCACAGATCTTGGAGCAGCCAAGAGGCAGCAGTTTGAGTGGATCAGAGCGAAGCAGCTTTCCCAGGACTCCCAAATGCACAGGGATTGGTTGTCTTTCCATCATTCCCCGAGGACACCCCATTCCTGTTCAGAGTTTGTTCAGCAATACAGCTCAGGAAAGAGGCCAGCTTGCCAGGTCCTGGGGAGAGCCTTTCCAAGCCTGTGAAAAGCACGAAACATCTAGCAGTTGAGCCTGCGTACAGCTGGCCCTCCTGGCCCTCCGCTAGCTTTGATCTGCGAATCAGGCCGCACCATGAATGCCCTTATTGTCATGTTATGTGTACACAGTGTGTGAATTATTGAAAATAGGGAGGCCTGGGCCTCATCTGGTAGAGATTACAGTGCAGGCATGCTGGGCGAAGGTCTGTAATTGAAAATCCCCAGATGCTGTTTATTTGGCCTTTGTCACATGACCTGCAGCAGGAAGATTGTCTGAACAAAACTGTTGCCTGCGTGGAGAGTGGAGCCCGCCATCCCCCACCCCAGAGCCTCCAGGCGCAGTCAGCACACAGCTTAAACACCTGCCCGGAGGATTTTAAAAGGGCTTAAAATAGATTCGCTCATAGCATTTAAATAGAAGGCATCTTGCTTGTTGGTTTAAACTGCTTAAGCAGTTGTTGACTTGTGGAACCTTCTATCCACACAAGGGTTTGCAGGATAATTTCACTTTGAGATATCTTTACAAAGCAATATTCAAGGCTAGAGCCATATAAGGATGTGACGTTTGGGCGTTTGAGTGTCGTGAATGAGCTAGCAGATGTATATTCCTTCTATCTTTAGAAAACTCTGTGGATACCCAGAAATGTGGCCCCGAGTTAGTGAGTTGATTCCTAACCTGTTTGGCCTGCCATAAAGATGTTTCCTAGAAAATAGCTTGTCAAAGGTTGACTTATCCTTTGTGGGTGGTTGAGGCAGGATGCTAATTCTAAAGCTATGAAGCCCCCAGGATTTAAAAAGGGAAGCCAGGTGCCCCAATATAAACCTGTCTGTCCTCTGCTCCAGAGCTGTTACTGAAGAGATCACTTGATGCATAATTTTCAGGGTCAGCCTAGGCATCGTGGGGATACCCTGTGTCCGATGGGTGGGTGGGTGGATGGGTGTTGGAGGGATGGATTTTGAAGATAGAAAGTTCTGAGTTTATTCCACTAGAAAATAGGGCAGGCTGCTCACCCTACCTTCTGGCCCTCAGTTGTTTTTTAGGGAGAGGAAAGGTCACAGATGGCTCAGCAGTTCATGATCTCTTCACCCCGACCCCGTGTACCTCAAGGACAGGAGCCCTGGTGTTTGCCTCCCCGGCCATTGTAGAGCTCTTTCCTGTTTTCTGCCACAAGAATACATCAGATTTCTGCTTCCTGTGTGCCACGATGCCCTCTTCAAAATAAAAGTGTGTTAGGAAGAGGCAGAGACCATTTAGTGGCATCTTCTGACTCAGTGCTGCGCGCCAGAACTGTGGGAACAGCACGCGATGCCTGTCTTCATGAAGCTCAGAATTTGTCAAAGTCCACTGAACATATCACCAGGCAATTCTAGCTTGTGTATCCAGAGAGTGGGAGCCAGGGTCAAGATGTTCTAGGCCACTGTGTCTCCGCAACTTAGGCTAGTTCAGCAGACGTGGATCACAGGAATGGGAAGAGTGAGGTCTAGTCATTTTACACGAAGAGGGCAGCACCCAAAGGTATAAGGATGTACAGGGAAGTGTGCGCACACAGAGTGGCAGGGGAGAACGCCAAAAGTGGTGTGTGCGCACATGCCATTTAGGCTTTTATTTTCTTTTGTAAGGTAGGGGGATATTAGATATATCCTCCTGGGTAACTAGAAATATAAGATATAAAAACAGCCAGTTCTCCTGAGTCTCAAGTTCCTCCTAGAGAGATGATGTATTTTAATGTGATTGATTGTTCACTGTCTTAACATGAAAGGCCATTTTCCATTCAGGTCACATGACCAGAGCAAGTCAGCCTTAGGCAGCATCACAGCTCTTGTGTCCTGGACTGTTTCCAGCACAGCTCCTCCCTCCCACCTTGGTCTGATACTAGCACTCTAGGCCATCCTGCCTCAATCTAATACTCTTTGAGGGTGGAATGTTCCAGAGTTTACATCTTGTTCATGGTCTTGTTGATAGAGCGCAAGGTTGGCAATGGTGGGGGAGTGTCCTGTGAAGGCCTTGGCTACATGGACAGCAGTTGAGACCCACTCTGTATTGTAGGTGGTGCTCACAGACCATTTAAAACGGAGCCTATGTGATTCAGTCCATTTGTTGTTTGAATTCTGTCCCTTGGTATGATTTTGTTCTTCTTGAGCATTTTGCAATGGT
This sequence comes from Ellobius talpinus, assembly GCA_001685095.1. Lineage (NCBI taxonomy): Eukaryota > Metazoa > Chordata > Mammalia > Rodentia > Cricetidae > Ellobius > Ellobius talpinus. The sequence goes on along the minus strand of LOJH01029087.1, from coordinate 900 downwards.
CAGGTGAGAGGATGGGATTTTTCAGAACAGTTGGAAATTAAGCAGCAATGAACTTGTGAAGCAACACTGGATCCACACCTTTGAAAGAAGTTTTGAACCCAACTTGCAGCGTCTATAAGATGGGAATGGGCATAAAGGTTCAGTATGTCCACAGAGAAGGGCTTTGCATGGTACTGGTGTGTGGCGCAAGCTTGGGCAGCTCTCTGTCACCTCTCTGCATTGTCCGGCCGAGCAATGGAATTGCATTTAGCCTAACCTCCAAGTCCAAATTCTTCAGACTGAGTACTTTTTAAAAATACTGCTTGAATATCATGAGTAAGAAGTAGGCATTTTTATTTGCCATGCTTTCTGAGCAACCGGTGATCCCACGTGAGGCTCGTTCTGTTATGAGGCTGGTGTGACTCACGTCTCTGCAGTTCTAGTTCAGTCGCTGTGGAAGCTGTTTGCTAATTCCGCTGCAGAGTGAATGCGTCACACAAAGAACCAAGTTGTGGGGCTCCCACTGTTTGACATCTTCCTGCCTTTCCACACAGGTGACTTTTAAAACTGTCACAATTTATAAGATACTTTGCCACAGTCAGCCACTGCCTTGGCAGTTTTTCAAGACGGGGTTTTTCTATGTCTCTGGCTGTCCCGGAACTCAGAGATTCACCTGCCTTTGCCTCTGAGAACTGGGAGTAAAGGCGTGCAACACCTAGCCCTTCTAACTCTTAGCCTTCTCTAAGAACCAGGTGTCTACTACTATTTTAGCCAATGAAAAAGGAATTATTTTATCTTATGGCATTTAGCATTTGCTAGTTATTTTGTGTGGTTGGACAGGTACTCATGTCACCTGTACACCTTTCAGTGTAGTGATAGGGGAGAGCAGGCCTGCTTTTCGTCCAGCCCAGCTCCTGCATG